>JBBPBS010000115.1:729224-781313 GCA_037974835.1 Cicer judaicum | reverse complement strand
TTTAAAAAAAAATAGCACATAATAAAACTTGCGTAAATTATTTTTCTCTTGTGTGACTAATGTAAATTTTAAATAAAATCATCATAAATATATATATTATTATTATTATTTTAAGAATCAACACAACTCCAACACAATCTAATTCTCTAAAATAAGTCAACAATATGAATTTTATACTATTTCAAAATTATGATGAATGTCCTAAATTGATTTCAAAAGCAATGTCAAAATTTTAATCATTTAAGTACATCCATCAACATTTTCAAGTAATTTTTACTTTTGATAAAATCAAGTTAAGTGCTCATATATAAACTGAATTTTTAAATTTCATAACTATTTTTCAAGACGAGATTTTTAATTGACAATAATATCTACAACATTATCTTAAAATCAATAACAATATGAATGAAGACAATCACGAGATCTTTTTTGTTTTTTTTTCACAGATATCAATTCAAAATAAAAAATAAGATTTTTCTAGTCAAAATTAAAACTTTAGACATAAGAGATATATTTTCTATTCAAGTAAGGTAAACATCTTTTTTTTTTTTTTTTTTAAAATTGTGTTTCAATAAAATAATAATAATAATAATATTAATAATTTTTTTTTCTCAATTTGTAGACATTTTATCATTAGTACTATTGTAAATCACTGAAGAGTTCTTAAACTCTTAAACTCTATCATCCAATTAAACTTTAATGAGTTCATAATATCATAATAAAAAAATCAATCATTTCAAATAAATATCCCAACACCCTCACGGTTCAATATTCACACCAGCCCCCTAAACCAAGATAACAACAACTCTTTTCAATTTTCTTAAAAACAAAACATAGTAAAACATACTGTAAATTTTAAACTGTTTTAAACATTAAATAAAAGCACAGAATTATTGTTATTTTAGAAATCAACAAAAATTCAATCCAATTTAATTTCTTTAAAATAATCAAGAGTAGAAGTTATTTTCATCATACAAAATAAGTAAACTTTAACTCCTTCAAAATGTCATTTTTTAAAAATTCTAAGTTCTACCAATCTCTAATATTCAAGAATTATTATTGCTAATAATATGAATTTCACACTATCTAAATCATGACGAATATTCCAAATTGTTTCCAAAACCAATATCAACATTCTACTCATCTAGATACAACCATCAACCCTTTCAAGTGATTTAAAGTTAACATTCACGATTTAAAATTGATTTTTTTTTAACACAAGCCAACATAAAATAAAAGTAAGAAATTTTTAGTCAAAATTATAATTTTAAATGTAAGAGACATATTTCCTATCTAACTCAAAGTTTAGAACGAAACATCAGTTTTTTCTCTAAATTGAGTTTCAACAGAATAATAATAATTTGTACCTAGTAAAAGTCAATCATTTAAGTTTTAAACATATAATCCATACAAAAATCAATGTTTCAATCAATTAGTTATTAGATCAAACACTTTAAACAAATACATATCAAAACTAAATATTTTAAATTAATTAAGGGTGAAAGTCAAACTTAAAACAACTAACTAATGAGGTATGACATTTGATAACTAAGATTACGTGAACGAGATTAATAACTTGAAACATCCATTTGGTCAAGCAAAATTATTACTTCCAACTATTCATACAAAACGACAGTGCAAAAATCAAAGTTCGGTAGACAAGCAATAAGCAACAAGTAACTAACATAATCTTGTCAACAATTAAAATTAACTCAAATCCTAACAAGTAATTTCATGGTTTATTTACTCACTTAGGTAGAAATTTAGGATCCATTGCACAATCAGAGTAAGCAAATAATATACAGTTAATTAGTAATCTCGAAAATATGTATAATAATACAAAAGCATATAACCCTTAGCACAATTATATAACAGGAAAATATCATAGTGAAAATAATTATTACACAAGAAAACACAATTGACACGACTGACATTCGTAACACAGAATCAACAATCGACCCACTCGGCCTGATTGAACAGACCTGCTCTGATGCCACTAATATGACACCCTAAATCCCAAAATAATATACATAATAATTTGTATCATATTTCTATAAAATTTGCAGCGGATAAATACAATTATATTTTCAAGAAATTAAAAACATTTGTAACTAATTTAGGATATCACGTTTCTCAAAATACACATGCAACAATTCAAATTTTATTAATCAAATAAAACAATTTAATCTCAATAAACTTGATTTAAGTACAATTACTTGATTTAATTCTAAAAACTTACTAGTACTTCTAAGGTTTTCATACAAAAATTTGATTCAAATTAAATAAGTAAAATACAAATTAAAACCCTTATTCCCGGTATCACCTATCAGAGCGGGGTTCCTCCCAAACTTGAACTTCAAGACTCATTAACCTGTAATAACTGCGATTTCGCAAACGCAGGGCCCAGCCAGTCAAACACAAACAACGAAGGAGGTGAGTTTTGAAATCATGTTAATAGTATAATATGAGTAAGAAGAACACGCAAACAATCATAATAGAACCGTATCATAATCACTTTACGATATATCAAAATATTTAATTAAATAGTATCACACTATAACATCCAAGTCACTCAATTAAAACAATCATCTCATTATAATATGCATCAATCATTTAATTATTATTACCTTTGAAACACATCCATCACAACAAAACAATCACAAGGAAATGCAATGCTATGCATGAGCTTAGACTCTACTTCACAATGTGGTACCATTCTAACTCTGAACTACTTGGTTAGGAGGCCATGATACTATGCCACCATCCCGGTGGACGGACAATTCAAATTGGCCCTGTCCTCATAGATCCCCTCAACTCAACCCGAGACACATATACGCGACAGTCGAGGTAAACGTGTGTTGCATGGTAGCTCCCGACATTTGGAGTGCTACCTCCAAGTCACATAGGAATTCCGCACCGGAATACCTCCAAGGTCTAACAATCTTGCCTTAAGGCTCGACAGCAGACCGCCACGATCAGGCTCATTTAGTTGTACTTCCCCAGAATCACTAGGCTTGTCAGGCCCTACCTATATGATGACAAAATAATCTCCACTTCACAAATTCACAATATTTAGTTTCTCCCCTCGTTGGTTTATGATACTCCATTAAAACCGTCATCTCAAACACAAATTGAAATCATAATTATTTCACCAATTATGGGGTTACTTCAATATTCTCATCACAAATTCACAACATCATTATCATTAATCATATCTCATCACATAAACTCATCACAAATTTATAGCATCACTATCATCATTCAAACATCATCACATAAACTTATCACAAATTTATAACATCACAATAGTTAATCATACATCATCATCATCACATAAAACTACCACAACACATCCATCTTTTGTTATCACATCACATAAACTCATCTAATCACACAGATATATATATATATTTATGTCGACACCCAATATCACAATAATATCAATTTCACACATTCAATGAAATTAAATCAATCAACACCCAACAAATATTTCTATTCTATATTTTAATCTCACAATTTCAATATTAGTAAATTAATTAATTTATCCCTCAAAGGGCTACTGCCGTACGTAGCAAGCCCCGAATGAATCATTGGGAAATACGGTTTTCCCGTTCATCTCACAATATATTATACTCATGAATTCAAACGCTCTCTCACCCCTTACCTTATTTCGATGCTTTCACCTATGAATATGATACGATGCCCAAACATTCTTTGCTCTTTGACTCTTTGTCCTTCAACTAATCTAACTCGACAGTTTATGGGTAAACGTCAAAAATAAATTATCAGAAGATAATCTAAAAACTAAATTCGAAATTCGGTCAAGGAAAATTACCATAAATCAGAAACCTAATCAGTGGATAATATAGCCATTTTTCACACCGTCATTTTGGCGTTGGTTTCACTCAAATTGGACTTACGGTGAAGGAGAACGGTGCAAAATAAGGATTTTTGTAAATGGAGAAATCGGGTATTTTAGGGAGAAATTCGGGTTGTTAAAAATCTGAAAATTTTTGTTTAATTGACTAACTAAATATAAGAAACAACATACTTAGATTTGGAAGAAAATTGAGAAAGTTTTCTGGAACAGTTATTGGTCACCGATGTAAAACGATAGAGTTGTTGTTGTGTTTCCTCTTTGGTTTTACGGCTGCCCTTCCAACTCCCTTCCCTTCTTGTGTTTGTTATATTTTATTAACAATTAGGGTTCATAGAGTCAAACCCATTGGTCTCTTTATTTTTGTTTTATATTATTATTTTTATTTTGTTAAAATAAAACTAATAATTATTTAATCTCTTTTTTTAATATCCCTCCAAACACCATTTAGTTTTCCAAACATTACTAATATTTTATAAATTACAGTAATTAAAATAATCAATATAAAAAATATCTTACTAATAATCAAAACTCTCACATTCAAAATAATCTCCACAGTTATACTTATTTATCAAAATACTCACATTATAATAATATCATCCTATTAGAAAATAGTCAAAATTATAAAATAAATACATATAACATCAATATTTTATATTAATTACTAAATCATAATGAATATATATAAAATCACAATACCATAACAAGTATTTAAAAATAAACGAAATCAAACACAATATCAATTCTATATCAAGATAATTGTTTATAAAAAAATAACTAAAAATAGAAAATAGTTATAAATAATTGAAATATAACTATATATATATATAATCACAATTTCAAAATGAATATATAAAAACAAAGAAAATCAAACACAATATTACTACGATCTCAATATAATTATTTATAGAATAAATAATTAAAATAAGATATATTTAAAAATAATTAAAACAAGATATACTTAAAAATGATTAAAATATAAATATGTACACACTTAATATTAGTCAAACATATAAGAAAATATCATATCAATTACCAACTCACATATACACTTAAAATCATATAAAATCTTGTTCTTTAAAATATTACACTACAATACTTTTATTTTTATAAAAATATATAAAATAATAAAGTAAAATATTTATTATTTATATTACTCATTAAATATAATATCTATCAAAGTAACACATCACAGAAAACATTCCTATAACAAAAATTACTCACAAATTTTATCAACATATATTCTAAAATAATTTTAACATCAAATTAATTATTTAAAATCCTATTTAAATAATAAAATAGTTTATTATCAAATTTAGGGTGTTACAGTTTACAGTTTCAAGCTACAAGTTCTTTCTTTTTCCAACAACATAAATTAAACTCGACCTTCATCATAAGCATTAAAAAAAACAATTAAAAATAAAGCAAATATAAAACTAAAAAAATCTAGAATATATGAATATCAGCTTATAATAGCAATTTTATAGTAGAAGATGATGAAGAGAAATAATAACTTAAAAGAAATAAAACTTAAATGATCAATTTAAGAAAATTAAAAAATATTGAAAACCAATCTGGTAATTGAGTCAAACTTAAAGACCATAATTTATTTTATTTTTTTGGGTTGGTGAAGAAAGTATGAAAGTAGTATAAAAACATATTGCAGCCACATAGCTAGACTTGTGTGCTATCAAGTCGTTCAACAAAGTTTATGGTTATAAGTGAAAGATTATAAGAGTTTAATTTATCAATTCAATTAGATTAAAACACAATGAAAATTAAATTGGAAATAAAACAGTGAAATAAAAGCATTATTATTATATTTCAACAATCCAACTCTCTCATATCCTAGTTATTAACACACATATTCTCGGTTACACATCAACATCATCATCACTAATCAAACATCATTAATTCTTTAATGAGTTAAGAAATCAACCCTCTTTCCTAAACATCAATTCCTTACATATTTAAAAAAGAAGTTTGCATTAAATAATGATGGTTTACAACTATTAAACCTAATTATATTCCTAGTAATCTGTATCAATAGATAATTCGTCGTAAATCAAGATTCAAATCGTATTTTGCAATAAAACTTCAAATCAACAAATCATATTATAGGTGACCAAGCTATGACAAGTATTAAGAATAAGGATAAATCATTACAATTGAAATATAACTAAAACATATTAATATAATCAAAAGATATATATGACAGTTTGATTGATTACTCTATTTCCAATAAAGGGAATTTTAGCTACTAATTTTCATAATAGCCATCAAAAGTACACATGAATATAGCTCTTCATTGATGAATCAAAACTTCTACTCCTTTGTTCTCCTTTTAACTCTCTCTCAAGTCTGAGTCTTCCCAAAATGACTACATGTCTTTTTTTTAACTAAACTAAAAAAATGACATTTAAATAAATCAATCATAATTTAAAGGATAATATTGTAAATGAGATATAATTGAAAAAATTTAATCGACAAAAACAATTTTACAAACTTAAAAGAGAACTAAATTATATTTAAAAGAATAAAATACATTTAGGAGAGGATTTGAACATTTCTTGTATCAAATTCCCAGATTTAGTCTGCATCACAATAAGCTAAGAGGTCAAGATTTAAACATTTCTTGTACCAAATTCTCAAATTGATCGTGCCAACAAGATATCTAAAAATCCTTTTTACTTTAGTAAGATGAGATTCTTTAGAAGAGGATTGAAATCTTGCACAAATACCGACTACAAAGACTATGCCCGGTCTACTGGTTGTTAAATACAACAAGGATCCAATCATCCCTTTGTACTCTTTTCCTGATATTGGAGTTCCTTCATCATCTTTGTGGAGCATGGAGAATGGGTGCATAGGAGTTCTCGTACTCTTGGCTAAACTCATGTTATATTTGTTAAGTAAATCTTTGGTGTATTTTTCTTGAGATATAAAAATGTCTTCCTCTAGGTGTTTAATTTGCAAACCAAGGAAGAATTTTAATTCTCCTATCATACTCATCTCAAACTCTCTTTGTATGAGGTTGGAGAATCCTTCACACATCTTTTCATTTGTGGACCCAAATATCATGTCATCAATATATATTTGTACAATCAATAGGTCATCCTTAAGAGTTTTCTTGAAAAGGGTAGTATCTATTAGTCCTCTAACAAATCCATTTTCTTTTAAAAAGGAACTCAACCTCTCATACCAAGTTCGAGGAGCTTGTTTTAATCCATAAAGAGCTTTTGATAGTTTGAACACATGATTAGGCTTCTTTTCATTCACAAATCTAGGAGGTTGGTGAACATATACCTCTTCATTTAAGAATCCATTCAAAAAGGCACTTTTTACATCCATTTGGAATAGTTTGATACCTTTATGAGTAACATAAGCCATAAGGATTCTTATTGCTTCAAGTCTTGCTACGAGTGCAAATATTTCATCGTAATCAATTCCTTCTTGTTGGTTGTAATCTTGTTCCACTAATTTTGCTTTATTTCTAATGACTTCTCCATCCTCATTCAATTTGTTTCTAAATATCCATTTGGTTCCAATGACGAATTTTTCAAGAAGATGGGGCAGAAGATTCCATACTTTGTTTTTTTTCAAATTGTGAAAGTTCCTCCATCATAGCTTCAACCCATGATTTGTCACAAATAGCTTGATCAATTTTTTTGGGTTCAACTTGTGATATCATGGCGATGTTGATATTATTTTCCTTTAAAGAATTTATGGATCTCACATCATCGGCAATATTCCAAATGATTAGTTCAAGAGGATGATGCGTGACAGTTTTCCATCCTCTCTAAGCTGGTTGCTGAGAGGTTGGATCAAACTCATCCTCTTCGTTTGGATTGGGTGCTTAAGAGGATGAATGTTCATCTTCTTCATATTTATCCATCTTTTCTAAACACAAGTCATCAAACACAACAAAAATAACACACATGGATTCCTCCACAGTTTGAGTGCTAAGATTATATATTTTATAACCTTTTGATGTTGTGGAGTATCCTAGAACAATACCTTTATCAGATTTTGGATCAAACTTTCCCTAATTTTCTTTATTATTTAGAATGTAGCAATAACATCTAAATATATGAAAATAGGAAATATTTGTTTTTCAGCCCTTCCATAGTTCATATGGAGTTTTGGTTAGAATTTTTCTAATTGATGTACGATTTGAAACATAACAAGTAGTGTTAATAGCTTTGGCCCAAAAGTATTTTTCAATGTTAGCTTCATTTAAAATAGTTCTAGCCATTTCTTGTAAAGTTCTATTTTTCCTTTCAACAGCTCTATTTTGTTGGGGAGTTCCTGGGCAAGAAAAATTGCGAGAAATACCATTTTCTTCCAAAAGACTTTTAAAGGATTCATTTTCAAATTCACGTCCATGGTCACTTCTCACCGAGATAGTCTTTTATCCGTTTTCATTTTGAATCTTTTTGCAAAATGGTGGAATGCCTCAAAAGCTTCATCTATATGTTTTAAAAATAAAATCCATGTAAAACGAGAGAAATCATCAACAATTAAAAAACCATGCTTTTTTCCACTAAGACTTGGAGGTTTGATAGGACAAAAAAAGTCAATGTGAATAAGTTCGAGAGGATGATTTTTTGAAACAACATTTTTTGAGTGAAAGCTACTTTTGACTTGTTTTCCTTTGACACAAGCATCACATACCTTGTCATTCTCAAAATCAATTTTTGGAAGACCTTTCACTAATTCTAATTTAGTTAATTTAGAAATAGTACTTAAGCTTGTGTGACCAGCTTGTTTGTGCCAAATCCATTTATCTTTATCAATGGATACAAAACAATATTCAGTAGGTAAATCATCCAGATAAAGTTCATATAAATTATTTTTTCTAAAACCGAAAAAGAAAACTCTACCCCAGGATGAATGTTTAACCTCGCATAGAGTAGGCTTAAAAATAACTTCAAATCCATTATCACATAATTGACTAATGCTTAGTAAGTTATGTTTTAAACCATCCACATACTGAACATTTTCAATTTTAGCAGAATTATTTTTACCAATAATACATGTACCTTTTATTTGAGCTTTATCATTGTAACCAAACGTGACTGATCCTCCATCCTTTATTTTCAAGGAAATAAAACAATGCTTATCCCCTATCATATGCCTTGAGCAGCCACTTTGTAAATACCAAGGATTTCTTTTGATGATCAGAGGATGAACCTGTGTTAGTGTTTAAAAGTAACTTAGGTACCCATATAGCATTGGGTCCTTGTTGGTTAGCTTTTTTATCTTGTGAGGATTTTCTTTTTATGATAACAAATAGAATCATGGTGCCCATGCTTACCATAGAATGAACAACTTTTCTTTACATTGTCAACTTTCTTCTTAGCATGACAGATTTTGAAAGTATGCCCAAATTTTTTGCAAAAAGTGCATTTTGGCATATCCTCTTGTTTTTTAGGCAAGAAAAAATTTTCGTACAATTTTTCTTTTTTTTTGAGAACTTTTAAAACCAATACCAACCATGTCAAATATTCCAAATTGAGAAGCCATTATCTTTTGAAATGTTTCAATAGATTTGACAAAGATGGAAATGTCATTTTTTAGTTCTTTAACCTCTATTTTCATGATTTCCTTTTCTGTGTCCTCTTCTGGAGGATGACTTTTGATATTCTTTTTATTTAAAAATGCTTGCTGCTCAAATGATTTCTCATGAGATAACTAGAAATCTACAATGATTTTTTCATATTTCTCATTCTTGGCTTGAAGTTCCTCGTTGAGTTTTTTTATTTCATAAAGTTGATTTTTGTGAAAACCACATTTATGAGATAAAGTGTTTGAGTAATTTAAAAGATTGTCAAATTCAATTTCTAACTTCTCACAAGTAGGACACAATTCTGCAATGATTACCTTTTCCATTTCAGATTTTGCCATGAGGCAGAGGTTGGCCTCTTCTTCCTTCTCTTGCTCAGAGGATATCTTGTCACTGTCATCCCAAGTAACCATCATGGATTTGTTTTTGTAGGGAAATCTTCTTGAGTTCCTTTTTTTGAGAGGACACTCGGTTTTGTAGTGTCTCATCTTGTTGCAACCAAAATAAGTTATTTGACTTTTGTTAGTTTTTACTTTTTGAGGAGATCCTCTATCATGTCCTCTTCTGTTTATCATTCTCTGAATTCTTATGGAAATCAGAGCGAGTTCATCCTCATCCTTAGATAGAGGATACTCTGAGTTTTCCCCTTTTATGACATCTTCATTCTTCTTGGAGGATGAACTTTCTATTTGGCTAGTTTTTAGAGTAATCATTGTTCCTTTTTTGCTTGGTTTGTCTGCCCGCAACAATGGTTAATGAGTCTTAGAGTACCAACTAAATCTTCCAATTTCATAGTGGCCAAATCTCTTGCTTCTGTAATGGCAGTCACCGTTGGCCTCCATTCTTTTGGTAAATTTGTTAGGATTTTTCTTATCCTTTCTTAACTGGAGTATACCTTTACAAGAGATCTCAAGTTGTTTAATATGATTGTTAACCTTGAGAACATTTCATCAATGGTTTCCTCTTCCTTCATTTTGAATAGTTCGAAATCTCTTACTCCCATGTCAATTCTTGCTTCTTTCATGTGGCTTGTTCCTTCATGATGGATCCTTAGAGTGTCCCATAGCTCCTTAGCGGTTTTTCACTCTTCGACTCTATCATACTTTTCCCTACTCAAAGCACACGTTAGAAATAAATGAGGTTTAGAATTTAGGAGCATCTTTGCATTTTCATATGTCATCCACTGTGCTTGAGGTTTCTCCTATGAGGTTGCATCTATGTTGTTAGTTCTAATGACGTGATCCCCATTTTCAACCACATACCACATGTTGTTGTCTTGTGATATGAGAAATAGTCTCATTTTACCTTTCCAATGGTAGTAATCTGTGCCATCAAAATAGGGAGGTCGGTTGGATGATCCTCCTTCAGGAATATACTTAGCTTTAGACATTTTTTCTTTTGGATCTTTTTCTCTTACACTGTTAGGTGTATTTTTCTAGAGAACCTTCCTCTGATGCCAGTTGATGTAGCTAAATATCACTAGAAGGGGGGTTGAATAGAGATTTTGCTGTTTAAAAATATTTTTCTCGTGTTTTAGATACTATCCTCTCAGAGAGGATGGAAACTCGAGGATGGTTGTTTAAATGTTAAATCAGAGTTGAGCAAAAGAAAGATAAATGTAAAGAATGACACACACAACTTTTATATTGGTTCACCCAATGAAAGCTACGTCCAGTCCTCACACACTTGTGAGATTTCACTAATTTTCAAACTGATCAACCTCTCACAGAGGATGATTAAACTTTGTGTATTCTTTAGCCTCACCAAGCTTACAATTACGTTTCAACTATTTCCAAGTGTACCTCACATGGAAATTACAAATAGATATGTGTACGATAGTTTTTCTTCTCTTAAATACTTTCTAAAAAGATATTTCAAAGATCAAATCTAGGATTGTAGAAAGTATGAAGAGAGGATGCATATTTTTCTTGAAAGCTTTAAGATACTTGATCCTTTTTTAATGCAATATTGTTGTGTGTCTTGTAATGAAGAGTTTGCTGCCTTTTATAGAAGTCTTATGATGTTCCTTCCATGTTCTAAGCTCTTTATAATTGTTGGAAAGTCAATTCAACGAAAATTTCGAGGACGAAATTCTTTAACAAGGGGAGAATTGTAACACCCCAAATTTTATAGTAAACTATTTTATTAATTAAATAGAATTTCAAATAATTAATTTGATGACTAATATTATTTTAGAATATATGTTGATAAATTTCGTGGCTAATTTTCGTTATATGAATGCTTTCTATGATGTGCTAGTTTGATACATGTTATATTACATGAGCGATTATTTGATATATTTAAAAAAAATAATAATAGTATTTTAGTATAATATATATTTCAAAGAAAAAGATTTTATGCGATTATACGTGTATATAAGTGTAACCAATTAATATAATACTTTTATGTGTGCTTGACTGATATTAGATATACACATAGTTATATTTCAATTATTTATAACTATTTTTAGTTATTTTTTTATAAACAATTATCTTGATATAGAATTGATATTGTGTTTGATTTCTTTTAATTTTAAATACTTGTTATGGTATTGTGATTTTATATATATTTATTATGATTTAGTAATTAATATAAAATATTAATGTTATATTTATTTATTTTATAATTTTGACTATTTTCTAATATGATGGTATTATTATAATGTGAGTATTTATAGAAATAAGTATAACTGTGGAGATTATTTTGAATGTGAGAGTTTTGATTATTAGTAAGATGTTTTTTATATTGATTATTTTAATTACTCTAATTTATAAAATATTAGTAATGTTTGAAAAACTAAATGGTGTTTGGAGGAATGTTAAAAAAAAAGAGATTAAATAATTATTAGTTTTATTTTAACAAAATAAAAATCATAATAGTAAAATATAAATAAAGAGACCAATGGGTTTGACTCTGTGAACCCTAATTGTTAACAAAATATAACAAACAAAAGAAGGGAAGGGAGTTGGAAGGGCAGCCGTAAAACCAAAGAGGAAACACAACAACAACTCTATCGTTTGACATCGAATTCGTTATTTTGCATCGTTCTCCTTCACCGTAAGTCCGATTTGAGTGAAACCAACGTCAAAACGACCGTGTGAAACGTGGCTATATTATTCAATGATTGGTTTTCTGATTTATGGTAATTTTCTTTGACCGATTTTCTAATTTAGTTTTTTAGAATATCTCCTCATAATTTATTTTTGACGTTTACCCATAAATTGTTGAGTTAGATCGATTGAATGGAAAAGAGTCAAAGAACAAAGACTGTTTGGGCGTCGAATCGTATAATATATGGTGAGATGAACGGGAAAACCGTATTTCCCAACGATTCATCTGGGGCTCGCTACGTACGGCAGTAGCCCTTTGAGAGATAAATTGATTAATTTGAAATATGATAATTGTGAGATTAAAATGTGAAATAGAAATTTTTATAAGGTGTTGATTGATTTAATTTTCGATACTTGTGTGGTAGTTTATATTTGTTATTATTGTGATGTTGGATGTTGAATGAAATTATGTGTACATGTTTGATTAGATGAAATTATGTGATGTGATAGTAAAATATGGATGCATGATTTGATATATGCTTACGTGATGATAATGATGATTTTTGATTAATGATAGTGATGTTATAAAATTGTGATGAGTTTATACGATGATCATGATTATTTATGATTAATGATATTATAAAAATGTGATGAAAATATTGAAGTACCCCATACTTGATGAGATAGTGATGATTCTTAAATATGGTGCTTTTAATGGAGTAGTCTAAGCTAACGAGGGGAGAAAATAAATATTGTGAATTTGTGAAGTGCAGATTATTTTGTCATCATATAGGTAGGGCCTAACAAGCCTAGTGATACTGGGGAAGTACAACTGAATGAGCCTGATCGTGGCGGTCTGCTGTCGAGCCTTAAGGCAGGATTGTTAGACCTTGGAGGTATTCCGGTGGGGAATTCCTAGGTGACTTAGAGGTAGCACTCCAAATGTCGGGAGCTACCATGCAACACACGTTTACCTCGACTGTCACGTATATGTGTCTCGGGTTGAGTTGAGGGGATCTATGAGGACAGGGCCAATTTGAATTGTCCGTCCACCGGGATGGTGGCATAGTATCATGGCCTCCTAACCAAGTACTTCAGAGTTAGAATGGTACCACATTGTGAAGTAGAGTCTAAGCTCATGCATAGCATTGCATTTCCTTGTGATTGTTTTGTTGTGATTGATGTGTTTCAAAGGTAACAATAATTAGATGATTTGATGCATATTATAATGAGATGATTATTTTACTTGAGTGATTTTGATGTTATAGTATGATACTATTTAAGTAAAAATTTTGATATATCGTAAAGTGATTATGATAGGGTTCTATTATGATTGTTTGCGTGTTCTTCTTACTCATATTATACTATTAACATGATTTCAAAACTCACCTCCTTCGTTGTTTGTGTTTGACTGGTTGGGCCCTGCGTTTGCGAAATCGCAGTTATTACAGGTTAATGAGCCTTGAAGTTCAAGTTTTGGAGGAACCCCGCTCTAATAGGTGATACCCGGAATAAGGGTTTTAACTTGTATTTTACTTATTTAATTTGAATTGAATTCTTGTATGAAAACCTTAGAAGTACTAGTAAGTTTTTAGAATTAAATCAAGTAATTGTACTTAAATCAAGCTTATCGAGATCGCACTATTTTAATTGACAAAATAAGTTTAAAGTGATTTTATTTTTATTTTTGAGAAACGTGATATCCTAAATTATATATTAAATTTTTATTCTCTTTAACAAATTTCTTTATCCGCTGCAAGTTTTCTTTAAATAATTTAGTATATATTATTACAAATATTATTTTGGGATTTAGGGTGTCACAAATTTTACCGGAATTAATTACAGTACCGTAATCACTTGTTATGGCTATCGTTAAGGTAAGGGCTGCTTCCAAACTTTTAGTTTGCATTTAGGACATTATTTTTGATTTTGTGGAAAAGAAATTTGATGTATTTTAGGTGTGATTTTGTGAAAAATTAATTTAATGTGAGTATTTGTAATTTAGTGGAATTTAAATTGGAGGTGTGGTTTGTGGTGATTCAAGTTTGGTGTGATTTATATGTTCATAATTATTATTATGAATTTTTTAGATGTGATTTCTTTGTGGATTTTGTAGAAAATGAATTGATGGAATTTGGTGGTTTATGTGTAAAAATGTGTAGTTTTGAAATTGGGTGATTTATGTTTGAATTGTTGAAATTTAATTGAGGTGTTATATGTGTGTTGTGGAATTGAATTGATTGTTGTCGGTGTGAATTAGCGATAATTAAATTTGATGAGTTTGAGTTACGTAATGAGTTATTTTCAATTAAATTAGTTTGAACTGAAATTGAAATTTTACAAAAAATTAACATTGTTAAAGTCGTCAAAAAGTTCAAATTTTAACTATGTGAAAGAGTTACTCTTTTAATTAAAAATGGTTAGAGTTCAAAATGTTACTCTTTTAATTACTCTTTGATTGAGTTTAAAAAGAAAAACAGTTTAGAGTATTTTATTAACTCAAAAACTTCGGTGCTTTAATAGTCAAGTGTGTGTATGGGAAATTTTGACGATATTTATTTTATATAGTTTTAAGTAAATAATATAGATTATTTGGTTTTAAAACTTTGGTGTGTGAGAAAGATTTAATTTTAGAAATTTTGTTGTGTTTGGATTAGTTTTATTGTGAACAAGTTGTTATAAATATTCATGTTTATGTAGTTAGCTCCTTGAGTCTCGAAAAGGAATCAAGACCGTTGGCACCGAGTTAGCAGTGGGGAGAACTCTGATATATTAATGTTGTTGTGGTGGTTTATGGTTGAAAATTTTAGAGATTGAATATGGTGATTAATAGTTGGAAATTTTGGTGATTTATGTTAGGTGAAATTGATGTGTTCATAATTAATATTATGAACTTTTTAGATGAAATTTATGTGTGACTTGGTGGAAAATGAATTTAATTCAATTTAGGTGTGAATGGAATTTGGAGATGTGATTTATGTGTGGTTGTGGAAATTTTAATTGGTGTGAATAAATATGTTTGAGTATGCTTTGTGTTGTGTTTGAAAAATCATTAGTGTTAAATGAGTATTAAAAATGAGGAATCTTTTAATAGCTGCATTTACTTAATGATAGTGGTGAAAAGAGTCAGAGTATGCTCATGCATTTCATAGTACATGGTGACCGCGATGGGGTCATGGTGATAGTGGTGACCATGATGGGCCACGGGATGATGTCATGTGAATTGTTGGTTCATCTTATCCTTGCGGGGATTGTCGCGTCGTGCTGATCTGTGAGAGATTGCATTCTAGAATGTGTTGATCTGTGAGCGATTGCACTCTAGAAAATTGTGCTGGTATGTGAGCAACTGCACTCTTGTATGTTGTGCTGGTCTGTGAGAGACTGCATGCTAGTAAATCGTGCTGATTTATGAGAGATTGCACCTCGGTAATTAGTACTGGTCTGTGAGAGGCTGTACAATTATGATTTACACCCCTGGAGGAGGGTTTTGGTTTGGAATTCCGGAATCATGCATTTTGGCATATACGCATTGCATTAGGGTGCTTGACACGCGAGTCATGTTTGTTATACTACGATGATTGTATAAACATATTCGGTTTTTATTGTGATTTGTCGTAATTGCTTTGAGGTGTGAAGTTGGGTTGATTAAGTTGTGATTTATTTATGTGTTCATAACTGATTTAATGAATATTCAATGTGTGATTGAGGTGTGAATTGTGGAGATTGATTTTGTGTTAATTATGTGTTCATTTTACAACTGAAAATCTGCATTTTCTCAGTTGTATTCGGCTACAACAGTGTAATTTGTTAAAACTTCATTTTTCAACATCGTTTATGCATTTTTGGACATATGAAAACCCTTTCGAGGAGTATGCTAAGACGAAAGGTTCTTTTGAGCATTTAAAAATATAAGAATTTTGCTATGTGATATTTGTTAATTTCAGTTGGTGACCTTTATAATTATTGTGGAAATCTGGGTTTTGCCCTCAAATGAGAAATAGGATCATCCTACCGGTTAGTACCCTGGAGATGAGAAAGTAGTTAGTCATACCTGACTGAAACTGTGTTAGGAGGATCTTGTGGGGCGCGTGGAGATCACTCGGGTTGTATAGTTTTTATAGCATGATCAGATTAGGTGGTTGTATAAGAACTATATGTCTTTCTTTTGTGATTGTATTTATTTCATTTTGGAAAATTGCACCCATGCTTAAATTGTTTGATGTCTTTTCTTTTGATGGGTTCATCCATTTTTTGATGTGACGTGGGGAAAGTTAAAATCCTTGGGGTAGTGCTTTTGTACAGGTCTGCCGAGAATACCCCAGTGGTATGAACTATGATCAAAAAATTATTCTGCTGCTTGTAAATATTTGTTGACTTTGTCGTTATGTTACGACTTAATTATTTATCCAAAAGTATTTTCTTCTTTAGTTCTTCGTTTTTATGAATTTGTTTTTAAAAAAAATACACTCGCGCCGTTAAAAATTGAGGTGTTACACTTATCCTCAATTGTATTATTTTTAACTAATTATTTTATAAATAAACTACTAAAAAAGTGTAAATAGAGTATTGGGTTCTTTTAAAACGAAATAATATTGGTTTTATTGAAATTGATAAGAATGAGTATATAAAAAATTTGCTAATCAATCAACGTTGTTTATTGATTTTTGTAAAACCTTAAAATACATATTTATTACAATAAAATGAGCAACTGAATATAAATAATATTATTATCATATTCTTCGGGCATTTTCCAAGTTAGATATATAAAAAAAAGGCTAAATTACATTCGTGGTCCCTTAACTTAATTTCAGGTAACGTTTTAGTCATTTATGTTTTTTTTTCCCGAGTTGGTCCTTTATTTTAGTTTTAAGTGACAATTTGATATTTTATGTTTTAAAATTTCAACAATGTTATCCTTTTTTATACAAAAATTCAAAAAAATCATCAAATTTTTCAACCAAAACCCATAAAATTGATAATCATCTTCAGTCTAATGCAAATTTTATCAAATTCATAACTCAAATATTCAAATACACTCATATTTTCATTCTTTAGTTGATGTTGTTGAAGATGAAAATATGAGTGTATTTGAATATTTGAGTTATGAATTTGATAAAATTTGCATTAGATTGAAGATGTTTATCAATTTTATGGGTTTTGGTTGAAAAATTTGATAATTTTTTTGAATTTTTGTATAAAAAAGGATAACATTGTTGAAATTTTAAAACATAAAATATTAAATTGTCATTTAAAACTAAAATAAAGGACCAACTCGAAAAAAAAAAAGATAAAGGACTAAAACGTTACCTGAAATTAAGTTAAATGACCACTGATATAATTTAGCCTATAAAAAATTATTATGCATATTATAATATTATAAACTTATATATTTTAATACTCTTTAATTAAACTTATAGAATGAATAAAATAATCACACTTAGACGTACACAATATTTCCTTTCAATACTATATATAATTGATTACTATAAATAATTATTTAATAAATTCATAGAAATGAATCTCGTATTGCAACCTTTATGAATATATATATATATATTTTGAGACATGTAACTATATTTTTGTATTGTATTGATAAAACTAAAAATAATATAGTTAATTAATATTTTTAACAAGTGAGTATATGTATTTTTTTCTTAAATCAAGACGGAAGAAAATGATTGCTTAAGCAATTAACATGTTAGTAGCATACATAAAGTTAGTAATTAATTTTTATAGATTTGTGTTTTTTATTTTTAATTTTAATCCTATAACTTTTAAGGGATTATATTATTTCACACGAACTTACAATATATATTATTTCCCACACAAAAAATATAAAGTAAGGTAATCTTGATATGGTAATTTTCAGGTCTCTTTCATGTTCATTCAACAATTATAAATTATCTTTGTTAAATTTTTTTTATTGAAATAAATAATAATAGTAATAATAATAATAATTAAAATATATAAAACTATTTTAACAAATCTATAAATACAAATATATTTTCAAATTTAATCTAAATGGATAGGGTCAAATTACCTTTTTATAGTGGATAGAGTCGGTAAACCATTGCTGCACGTATAATCACAAACTATTAATTCAAAACAATTTATAATTTATATTAAAATAAAATATAAAAATTTCAAGGAATAAATAAGTTTAGTTCCGGTAAGATTTTATTATAGAGATGTAAAATGTACAATGGAGAGTGGTTAATAACTATTGTTGTATGGATTAAATACAAAACAAAATTATGAGTCTCGTTGCTGATATTTCTTATAATTATATTCGCGTGAGTCTTCTTGGGTTCTTCTTCTCGATTGTTTACTTTCTTTGGCATTTTCATAACAACCAAAATATACTATTGAAACACACATGACGGTAAAACATATGAGAAAAACATTAATATATCAGCACAAAAACAAAATATATCATAAAATACATTAACACAATTAAAATGAATTACAACGTAGTAATTTTATTAATTAAATAACTGATTTATATAACCATTAAATAATGAATAATTAAAATATCCGTTTATTTTATCTACGAATATCTTTTTAAGTTATGTGTCTTTATATTTATTAATTAATGAATAATTAATATATTTATTTATTTTACTTTCTAGTATATTTTAAGCTATATATCTCATGTATGTCACATATTTAATTTATTCTAATATATTATGAATACAGATTTTTCTTGTCATTCCTAATTTTGTCTTGTAAAGTAAATTGAAAGATAGTGACATAATTTGATTCACATATATCGTGGACACATCTTTAATTTTGTTGAGTTAAATAATTTAAAATCGATATAAAACATTCAATCTAACAATATTGATATTTTTCATTTGAATTAGAACTTAAAAATGTAACATAATTTTTTGTTTTGGGTTCAAGATAATTTTTTTTTTTTCACTTCTAAGTTCAACCACCTCTAATATTCAAGAATAATTATTATTATAAATATGAGTTTTCTAATATTTTAAAATTGCTGCTAACTTTCTAAATTGACTTCATTAGCAAACTCAAAATTTTAATAATCATGTAATGACCCTAAAGACAAGGTCTATCCATCGATAACTAGTATCACATTGATTAAATTCATAATTTCAAACATATAGTTGCCCATAAATAGAAAAAAATTATTTCTAACTATCCACTATAACAAAAGACCAAAAAATCAAAGTTATAAACACAAATCCAATCAAAAGGTAATTAACTTGGTTATGTCAACAATTCAACTTCACTCAAATTTTAACAAATAATTTCATGGTTTATTTAGTCACTTAAGTAGAAGCTTATAATCACAACACAATTAGAGTAAGCAAACAATAAATAGTTCATTAGTAACTTCAAATATATGTATAATTATACAAAAGCATATAGCACAGGACTCCCATTGAACCGACACTTAACCCACCCGACCTAATTAGACAGACCTGCTTTGATATCACTAATGTGACACCATAAATCCCAAAATAATATATATAATAATTTATATCATATTCCTATAAAATTTGCAGCGGATAAATAAAAATATATTTATAAGAAAATAAAAACTTTATATTTAAGTTGAATCGAATTTTTGTATGAAAATCTTAGAAATACTAGTAAGTTTTTAGAATTAAATCAAGTAATTATACTTAAATCAAACTCATCGAGATTGCACTATTTTAATGGATAAAATAAGTTTAAAGTGTTTTTATTTTTATAATTTTTTTAAAACACAATTTCATTAATAAAACATTATTACTATTTCAAAAGTAATGATTTATAATAAAAAATAATTAATCTTTTAAAATACATTAATAACCAAAAATCTCATATTTTTCCAATCAAAGTTTTTAATAACATACTTTTTTGATGTCATCTTTGAATCAAATACACTACTACTCTTAATACCAAATGTGGTACAGTCTTCCAGTTAAAAATAAACAAAATACAAAAGGAAGACATATGTTCCCTCTATGTCAACCTAATATGATCATTCTACAAAAGACTATACACCCTGAGTGATCTCCACGCGCCCCGTGAAATCCTCCTAACATAGCTCTAGTCAAGCATCCCCATCTACAATCCCATCCGTAGGGTATGAACTGGTAGGACCGCCCTGACTCTCATCTGAGGGCAAAGCCCAGATTTCCACAATAGTTGTAAAGGTTCACCAACCGAAATTAACAGTTAAAACATAACATTTAAGTTTTTAAATGCACAAATAAACTTTCCACTTAGCATGCACCTTAAAAGGGTTTCCATATGCTAAACATGCATAAACAAAGTTGAAAATTGATGTATTTAACAAAACAACATTGTTGTATTCGAATACAACATCTCTGTATTCGAATACAAGGATGTTTCATCATTCAGCAACAAAAATAGCATATATGTATTCGAATACAATAGTTTGTATTCAATTACACAGCAAGTCAGTAGCAAAACAACATGTCTGTTTTCAACTACAGTAGTCTGTATTCGACTACACGGTAAGTCAGTGGCAAAAACAGGATGTCTGTATTCGAATACAGCTTCCTGTATTCGAATACACAGAAGACAGCAGCAGAAAAACAGCAAAATTCAGCATTTTTCAGCTTTTTAAAGGGTATCAAAACCAATCAACACATACACACAAATCCAAACAATCATACTTAACAATTATAGCGCAATCACTACGATATCTTGAGTTTTGACATGGTTTTGCAATCAATCACACTTACACATAATTCCAAAACATCCACACTTGGCAATTATAACACAATTACCACGACAACTTAAGTTTCGAAATGGTTTTGCAATCAAACACACTATCACACAATTCCAAAACATAACTCTTAGCAAAATTAACACAATCACAATGACATCTCAAGTTTAAACACTCAATCATAAACTTGAATCAACACACTTACACACAATTTTAAAACAAACCGCTTAACGGTTACAACGCAATAACCACAAAGACAAGATGAGCCAACAAATCACATGGCACCACCTTGACGCGACAATCCCATCACAGACAAGATGAACCAACAAATCACATGGCATCACCTTGACTCGACAATCCCAACACAGACAAGACGAACCAACAAATTACATGACATCACCTTGACTCGACAATCCCAACACAGACAAGATGAACCAACAAATCACATGGCATCACCTTGACGTGACAATCCCAACACAGACAAGATGAACCAACAAATCACATGGCATCACCTTGACTAGACAATCCCAACACGGAAAAGATGAACCAACAAATCACATGGCATCACCTTGACTCGACAATCCCAACACAGACAAGATGAACCAACAAATCACATGGCATCACCTTGACTCGACAATCCCAACACGGACAAGATGAACCAACAAATCACATGGCATCACGTTGACTAGACAATCCCAACACGGACAAGTTAAACCAAAAAATCACATGGCATCACCTTGACTCGACAATCCTAAGACACACAAGATGAACCAACAAATCACATGGCATCACCTTGACTCGACAATCCCAACACGAACAAGATGAACCAACAAATCAGATGGCATCACCTTAACTCGACAATCTCAACACAAACAAGATGAACCAACAAATCACATGGCATCACCTTGACTCGACAATCCCAACACGGACAAGATGAACCAACAAATCACATGGCATCACCTTGACTCGAAAATCCCAACACGGACAAGATGAACCAACAAATCTCATGGCATCACCTTGACTAGACAATCCCAACACGGACAAGATTAACCAACAAATCACATGGCATCACCTTGACTCAACAATCCCAACATGGACAAGATGAACCAAAAAATCACATGGCATCACCTTGACTCTATCCACTACAATCGTTAAGTAAATGCAATATTAAAAGTTTCCCCGTTTTTAATATTCATTTAACTTAAACGATTTTCACAACAAACATTAAGTAAGCAAGACATTAAGAGATTCCCCATTCTTAATGCTCATTTAACTTAAACAATTTTCACAACACACATTAAGTATACGAGACATTAAGAGATTCCCCATTCTTAATACTCGTTTAACTCTAATGGATTTCAAATTTCACACAAAACAAATTCACACATATTATCCAATTCAATCCAAAACACATTAATAACCAAAAATCTCATATTTTTCCAATCAAAGTTTTTAATAACATACTTTTTTGATGTCATCTTTGAATCAAATACACTACTACTCTTAATACCAAATGTTGTTAAAAACAGAGATCAATCAGTCACTAAACAAAGAATGTTCCTGATTTCTGTAAAGGAAAATCATATTGATTGAAAATGAAATGGAGATTGACCAGAAGTAAGACGGAGAACGTTCTCTGTTTACTAACTAACATAATTAAAGCTTTAAATGACCAAATGAACAAACATAATTATTAACTCAGTTTATATATGAACTCATACGTCTTGGGGACTGGATCCTATTTTCAATTATCACTATAATGAGATGAAAATGATTACAAAATTTTTCTACACTTGTGTGTTGCAGTTTCTATGCACTTTCTAAAACTATAGCTTTCTATGTTATTTTTGTTGCACTTTCTTGCTTTGGATTACATACAAGTTGTTCAAAATTTTAGAGTAACAAACAACAAAAATAGTTACAACTTACTAACTAACTAAAAACAACCTACCCAAAACAGATTACAACTCAAAAATCTTTTCATAGAATACCACATATTATATATATATATATATATATATATATATATATAATATGTGTTTGGTCATTGCAAAATAATCATATTTATTTGATAGTATTTTACAAGTTTTTTGCGCTTAAAAGGGTGTTATAGTGTCAATGCATAAGTAAAGAAACGTCACATGAATTCCAATAAAAGTTTGAAATAATAAATATTGTTTTACTTATAACCTTTTTAAATTTTTATTAGAGAATTTAATTATACACTTTTAAAATTTCATTTATAATCAATGCATAACTATATATTGGCATACATGTATTATATTATAGTGCCCTCGTCAAGATAACAACATAGATCGCGGGTACTATATTTTGCGATTCATGAAGGAGATTCCTTCTATGAATCAAAGTATGCTTCTAGAAATTGTACATCATTTTCATATATAAACGATCTATATATTCAATTGTAACTTATTTATGTTCAAATATTAAATCGCAGATAGTACTTTGACAACCTCAAGTCAACTTACTCTGAAAGTGATCTAACGTAAATAAAGACACACCGGTGTCAGTATGTGCTCGACAACGCTTTTTATATTTTCAAAAGGGTTGTCGTATCTTTTAAAAGCACTACATATTCCAGCGCTTAAAAGCACCGTTAAATGTATAAAAAAACGATTTCAAAGCCTATTTTTTGTGTAGTGAAAGTAAGCCTAAAATAAACACCAACTATAACAATCCATATGCTAACAATGTAGCTTCCATTCAATATTCACAAAAGACCTAGTTTAAAGTCACCACCTCTTATTCTTTTTAACATCTTTTGTTTTTTCATCTACGGAAGTGAGTCAATTTAAGATCATTTTTGACCTAAAATAACTTCTCTATTTTTTTTCTCATTTTATTGAAATAAGTTTTATTTTCACATATATTTAGTATTTTTCTCGTTTTGTTTATGATTTTGTCGTTTGAGTGCGACGTTGCTTTGTTTTCTGTCTAGGTGTTACATTTTGTTTCTTGTCTCATTATGGTGTCCATTTGGTTTAGATTTAAAGATCAAGATTTGATTCAGTTTCAATGCAAATTCAATCAATCATTTTAAAATCTTCAACGTTATAGCTTCTGAGATATGAGTATTTCAGATACTTCAATTTTGTCGTATTTATAGACTATGTCACATCAGGAGACTTTTTTTTTTCGTTTTGTGTTATTAATCTGTATGTATGTTGTGAATTTGTTCGTAGATTCATATTTTTTTATTTTAATGACTTTGAATTGTATGATTATTCATCAATAGAATTTGTAGAATTTAAATGAATATATATGGTTCGTTGAGTAAAAAGTATATAGCTTCAATGAAAACTACTTATTAGATCCATCTTTGTTGCTTATTAAATCAATTTAATGGTTTTCATTTAGAAAGAAAAACTATATGGTTTGAGTCTTCAAACGAAATGATTAAGGTAAGAGTAGGATGTGACGTTGCTTAGTATACCTTAAGAAGATTGGACTTTAGTTTAGAGTTACCTTAATTGATGTAGATTGACATTTATTTTACCAATATAGAATTGATTATTGATTTTTTATTTTATTATTCTAAAATTATTAAGAAGTTTTGAATAATAGTGTATAATAATCTATATTGTGTGGTTCACATGAAACATAAATATTTTCAATGACACCAACATTGTTCTAGAGATTGCCTATTGTAATCTAAGCATGTGCAGTGAATCATTTGATTCCAGCTACCTGATAATTATTACCGAGGCATAGTGTCTATGAAAATGGCATTAAGAAAACCATATGCTTCTGTTTTTCTTTGTTTCTAGGATTATTGGTAGTCTCAATTATATGCATCGGTCGAGATACACAAGTATGTAACTCAGTTAACAATTTCATGGGGGTAATATATAAGGTACCAGCATAATCCAATTGTCAAGCCACTGAATACAAGGCTTTAGGCCTAAAAATTTATTTTTACTTTAGATAAAACAAAAAATCTTCAAACTAAATAGTTTATGATATTATTAATTATGTTAAAAATTTAAATTTATTTTTAGTTATTGATGTAGCTAAATATCACTAGAAAGGGGGTTGAAAATGGATTTTGCTCTTAAAAATAATTTTCTCGTGTTTTAGATAATATCCTCTCAGAGAGGATGGAAACTCGAGGATGGTTGTTTAAATGTTAAATCAGAGCTGAGCAAAAGAAAGATAAACGTAATGAATGACACACATAACTTTTATACTGGTTCATCCAATAAAGGCTACGTCCAGTCCTCACACACTTGTGATATTTCACTAATTTTCAAACTGATCAACCTCTCACAGAGGATGATTACACTTTTTGTATTCT
The DNA here is from genome assembly GCA_037974835.1 of Cicer judaicum. Classification (NCBI taxonomy): domain Eukaryota; kingdom Viridiplantae; phylum Streptophyta; class Magnoliopsida; order Fabales; family Fabaceae; genus Cicer; species Cicer judaicum. The sequence goes on along the minus strand of JBBPBS010000115.1, from coordinate 755,801 downwards.
TTAGTCTCACCAAGCTTACAAATCAAGTTTCAACTATTTCCAAGTGTACCTCATGTGGAAATTACAAATACATATGTGTATGATAGTTTATCTTCTCTTAAATACCTTCTAAGAAGATATTTCAAAGATCTAATGTAGGATTGTAGAAAGTATGAAGTGATGATGGATATTACTTCTTGAAAGCATTAAGATACTTGATCCTTTTTTAATGCAATGTTGTTGTGTGTCTTGTAATGAAGAGCTTGTTGCCTTTTATAATAGTTCCTTCCATACACCAAGCTCTTTATATTTATATACTATACACATACATAATGTATATTATGATTATGATACTAAAGACTGTATATATAAGTGGAATATATATAGTACTTTCCAACAAATCGCATAAATTTTTTCACAATTATTTGAATTGATTTTCTTATAAATTCCTAATCTCAATACAATATTCCATGATGTGTACATTAGCAATTGAAATTTTACTATGATTAGAAAAACATCTTAGAGATAGGAATTTTTAATTTCAATAATAATGTATGAATCTAACTAGAAATATATATTCAACTACTACAATTGATGGCTATCCTTGTCATCCTTGCCTCCATTAGGAGTTTGAACTTGCTAGATAAAGTTATTAATCACAACCTGATGTTTTCTCATGATTTTTTCTTAATTGTTGCTAACTTTTTAAAAGTGTAACAAAATGCTCTATAGGGAAAAAAACAATATATTTGAGTGAAGTAATTAATATCTTTGTCTATGTCAATTATATCTTGGATGGTATATATGCAAGTTGCACATTAAATGTGTGTTCCACCTTAAATATATTTTATATACATTCTCCTTTTTAATTATATATGTAACAAAAATGCATTTCATATGTGAAAGACATATCTCTAATTATTTTTTTCTAGTAATTCCATTTTTTAATAAAGTGAAACATACACGTATGTAATATGGTATAATTAGTACAAAATCACAAAGAATCACTACATTAATTAGTATCTAAATAGGAACTATATAGCTAGATCAATTTTCTTATTTTTACAAAATTATACTTTTGTTTTCTGAATTAATTTTAATAGTTATTATAATAATATATATTTAGATAAATTAAAAAAATATTATTAATAATAAAATTCATAATAACATACACATTTTATCTTTAATTGTATGGAATAACTTATATTAGATTATTTGCACATATTCATTTTCTATAAAGGTGTGCATAACCATTTTTTTTTACTGTTGTTTCAATTTCTACTATATCATAAAATGATTTTTAAGTTAGTCATCTATGATTTGGCTAAAATACCTACACGTTAAAGTTTAATTCCATTTCTAGTTTGGTTCAATTTTTATTTCTTTTCATCAACAGTGTGGTTAATGTGAATTATTGAAAAATTCAAAATATGAAATTTATCATTTAAATAAGAACTAAAAAATGATTTACGATAAAAAAAAATAAAAAAATAAAAAGAAAAAGATAAATTCATTTTAAATACACTAAAAATGTCTAGTAATTAGTGTTTTAATTGAATTTTTTGCTCAATTTTTTTTTTAATATTCTTAAGGATGTTTTATTTTTTTCACAGACTAGTAGTTGATTTTGTTTTTGTGTATTTCAAGGAGGGGTTTACTTTAAGACCCATAATTTTAAATTATACTTTATGTTCCCTCTATGTCAACCTAATCTGATCATTTTACCAAAGACTATACCTGAGTGATCTCCACGCGCCCAGTGAAATCCTCCTAACATAGCTCCAGTCAAGCATCCCCATCTACATTCCCATCCGTAGGGTACGAACCGGTAGGACCGCCCTGACTCTCATCTGAGGGCAAAGCCCAAATTTCCACAATAGTTGTAAAGGGTCACCAACCGAAATTAACAGTTAACACATAACATTTAAGTTTTTAAATGCACAAATAACCTTTCCACTTAGCATGCACCTTAAAAGGGTTTCCATATGCTAAACATGCATAAACAAAGTTGAAAATTGAAGTTTTTAACAAAACAACATTGTTGTATTCGAATACAGCATCTTTGTATTCGAATACAAGGATGTTTCAGCATTCGGCAACAAAAACAGCATGTCTGTATTCGAATACAATAGTCTGTATTCGACTACACAGCAAGTCAGTAGCAAAACAGCATGTCTGTATTCGACTATAGCAGTTTGTATTCGACTACACAATAAGTCAGTCGCAAAAACAGGATGTCTGTATTCGGATACAGCTTCCTGTATTCGAATACACAACAGACAGCAGCAGAAAAACAGCAAAATTCAGCATTTTTCAGCTTTTTAAAGGGTATCGAAACCAATCAACACATACAGACAAATCCAAACAATTATACTTAACAATTATAGCGCAATCACTACGATATCTTGAGTTTTGAAATGGTTTTGCAATCAATCACACTTACACATAATTCCAAAACATCCACACTTTGTAATTATAACACAATTACCACGAAAACTTAAGTTTCGAAATGGTTCTGCAATCAAACACACTATCACACAATTCCATAACATAACTCTTATCAAAATTAACACAATCACAATGACATCTCAAGATTAAACACTCAATCATAAACTTGAATCAACACACTTACACACAATTTCAAAACATACCGCTTAACGGTTACAACGCAATACCCACACAGACAAGATGAGCCAACAAATCACATGGCACCACCTTGACGCGACAATCCCATCACATACAAGATGAACCAACAAATCACATGGCATCACCTTGACTCGACAATCCCAACACAGACAAGATGAACCAACAAATCATATGGCATCACCTTGACTCGACAATCCCAACTCGGACAAGATGAACCAACAAATCACCTGGCATCACCTTGACTCGACAATCCCAACACGGACAAGATGAACCAACAAATCACATGGCATCACCTTGACTCGACAATCCCAACACAGAAACGATGAACCAACAAATCACATGGCATCACCTTGACTCGTCAATCCCAACACGGACAAGATGAACCAACAAATCACATGGCATCACCTTGACTCGACAATCCCAACACGAACAAGATGAACCAACAAATCACATGGCATCACCTTGACTGGACAATCCCAACACAGACAAGATGAACCAACAAATCACATGGCATCACCTTGACTCGAGAATCCCAACACGGACAAGATGAACCAACAAATCATATGGCATCACCTTGACTCGACAATCTCAACACGGACAAGATGAACCAACAAATCACATGGCATCACCTTGACTCGACAATCCCAACGCGGACAAGATGAACCAACAAATCACATGGCATTACCTTGACTCGACAATCCCAACACTGACAAGATGAACCAACAAATCACATGGCATCACCTTGACTCTATCCACTACAATCGTTAAGTAAATTCAATATTAAAAGATTCCCCATTTTTAATATTCATTTAACTTAAACGATTTTCACAACAAACATTAAGTAAGCAAGACATTAAGAGATTCCCCATTCTTAATGCTCATTTAACTTAAACAATTTTCACAACACACATTAAGTATACGAGACATTAAGAGATTCCCCATTCTTAATACTCGTTTAACTCTAATGGTTTTCAAATTTCACACAAAACAAACTCACACATATTATCCAATTGATTCCAAAACACACCAATTCATTTCTCCACAAAATCCAATCATAAACTTATCAAATCTCACAAGCATTAATCATGAACACGACAAATACGATGAACACAAATCATCACAACAGACCACTCAAACACAACAAATTTCATTTACTCAAAATCGTACATAAATGGGTTAAATTCATTTTCTCCAAATCAACTCCAACCCTAATAAAATTCTTTTCCACACAACCACATGTAAGGCCCTAAATGCAATCTAATAGTTTGGAAGGAGCCCTTACCTTCATGTTAGCTTTAATGTGCGATTACGGTGCCTCGGGTAAATCCGATAAAATCTTCCCCGCGTAACGCCGCTTCCAAAGTTGGTTCCCTAGCACCGTAGCATGGTAGTGAGCAACTTTCCCTTCTATCTCGTCGCGAAAGAAAGCTTAGATCTGGATGAAACGGGGAGGTTTGTGTTTGACGGTTTTGAAATCCCTAACACTGTTTTCGAATCCGAGAAGAAGGAAGAAGCTGAGAAACCCTTGTCTTCTCACCCCAAGCCATGGGTTTCTCTTTTGAAGCAAAACAAAGCAACGAAAATGAGAATGGAAGAAGGAAGAAGAAGAAAGCTTCGCGAGGCAGGGGGTGGAAGAAGACAGACGTGTTTTCTTTCTTGTTTCCTTTTCTTTCCTTTTTCCTTTTTCCTTTTTCCTTTCCTCCTGTTTCCCTCCAACCATATAACTATATAACTATATAACTATATATTAATTATAACTTATCAAATATCCAGATATTTATTAAAATTACCATTTCACCCATAACCTCTCCAAACCACTTTTTGTTAAAAATATCCTACTATCGTCGCAACTCAATTGACAGGTACAATTTTCAGCAACCTGAGATATTTTTAACAAAATTGTTTGGTATCAAATTCTTTGTAACGTAATTAAATTATTCTCCGACAGATAATTTTAATCCAATTTCCAAAAATATATTTTTGGCATTTAACTCACTCAATACCAAAAAGTGGGCTAACACCCTAAGAAATTCCACACAAAATTCCCTAAAATTGTATAATTTAGGATTTAAAATTTAGGGTCTTACATTACTACCCCCCTAAAATTAGTTTCGTCCTCGAAACTTAAAGTACGAGTAGCAATCCATACTAGTTTTGTACTCAAATTCAACATACAAGTCGCAACTTGTTTCACCCGGCCTACTCGAAGAAAGTGTTGCCTACCCCTTTTCATAGGGTGCTTAATAACTTTACACACATCCATAGTCGGTAAGGCTCGTCCGTTCCATTCAACATGATTGTGTCTACTATCAACAAGTGATTAAGGATTATCAGTTCCTCAATTTGTCAATAAATAACCAACAACCATGATAGTGGCTTAGACTATCTTAACCGAACGTAATAGCGCTCCTTGCAACTTACAACTGAGGTTATCTTAATGTACAAGCAGTCAACAATCTTCTCAAGGTCCATTGAGTTTCCCTTATTTTCCTATAACTTTGATCCTGTCGACGAAGTAAAATATCCCATACCTATGTCACGTAGTCTCATTTGCATCTACTTGGTAGCAAACTGAAACACTTAGAATGACCCCAACACACTGAGCACGGAACAATAACTACATCCGAGAACTCCTAAATTTCTCCCTTGTCCATAAATCCTCGATTTTTCTTAAGTCGTACAGCTACGTCAACTGTAGTGTTCTTATCAGTATGTTATTCCAGTTATAAATTTAACAATTCCATCACCACATATGCTTGGGGATCAAAGCTTCCTCAAATATTTTCAAAATCATGCCAAAGACTATACCACTTGGGACACACAAACTTCCTTTCGGTTTAGTACTTCATTTCAAGAGTCACGTTTTCCATTAAAATGCAACTTGAATTTAATCCACAGATCAAGGTCTACATTTGTCTCATGCCTAACACCTCAAATTCACGTTTCACTAGAAAATTTCTTACATACTTTGCAATTGTGCACAAACTCGAAAATAATCCTCCTACCTCTACTGTCAACATTCATTCTGATACTTCTTAATTTCGCTGTGTCCTTCATTTTCAACTTGATGATTATCCTTTCATTATGACAGGTCAACTGCATTGTATTCACTCCATCACTTTTCCATTTATACAAACCTTAAATTTCTACCTCGAACCTTGATACATCTTCATTATAGTGATTCCAATAAATCAAGGCTTACTAATTCCCACCCAACTTTTCCATTTCATGTTCAATTGTTTCCTATCAAACAAACATTTAACTCCTTTGATTGACGAACACAATAACAATCCCCATGACATGCACTCAAGTAATGTCTTTATATCTTGGCATGCCTTTATAATAATAATGTCTGAATTATAGGTGAGATAATTCCTTTCCTGAATCTTTAATTGTCATAAGCTACATCTCTATATGCTGCTCCAACAAATTTCTTGACACATTTTCCAATATTTGTTTCACTTGCTGGATTCTTATTCCTTCACAACCTTCACCGAGATACAAACTGAAAGAATTCTAACAATCGAACGTCCTAAAGAATTATTTCTCACACATTCCCCATAAGCATTTCCTAAGAAATAATTATCTATAACTTCATCGTCCAAAATTTTGCAGTAAAATGTCTCAAAGACCCACATACCTTTCATTGTTCATCTAGTCACTACAACACTCATTTTAAACCTAAATGCTTGATTTCCCAAGACCAACAACTAACTCACAAATCATTCATTCCATCTCTTCTTTTTCACTTTCTATCATTTAATAGGATTCTCAAATTTGATCTTCAAAATCTCCAAACACTTCCATCCTTAACATGAATCATTTATCACTTGCCTGCCTCAACTCTTTCGATTATGAATGTTTTAAGCATTACTTGTCCTCCATCCAACTTTGTGGATATTAAATCATCAACTAATAAAATCAACCATCTTAGGGCCACAAATCAAATCTCAAATAATCCTTCCAACCTATCAAAATATTAACGTCCTCTTAGTAATTCCCATCCTTTTATAGACTCTCAAACTTATATTACCGCAATCTCAAGTATTCTCGTACTCGATACTTCAAATTCCACTTAATGGTAACATAGAGTTCAATACATCAAGGCTTAACTCATTATGTTTTTCTGAACATCGCTCAACATTCACACTTACGTGTCTATAGATTCATCCAATATCCCTATCCATACTTAATAATCCAAGTTGCGAATCTAGTCTAACTCGAATGCTCGACTTTATCCCTCAAGGTATCGACTGTTCCTCAAAGCATATTTTATCTAACCAAAGGAGTATTTACTCCTAATGTGCAATGCTCCCTTAACTTCAATACCAGTCTCTTTCATTGACACATAAGCACCAAATGTTATTCCAAATGGAAGCCTTATCTTCTCAACAATTCCATGATGTTCACATCTCCTTGATAATTGTCAAACTTCATCCAGTTTCATCGTGAAATCTACTAGGAAAACATCTAATACTTTTCTTAACAAGAGTCCTCAACTTAGATCTTTACTTGAAATCCCTTATTAGTCTAATGTTAATCCCTCCATACTCATAATCTTCGAGTTTACACCAACACATAGCTTCTGTGTCCTTGGAACCATTTTATAAATTCCATGCCGTCATGATTTGCTTCAAGTATGCTGGACAATTTGTCATCTCGAAGATCTTTTCCATTTCTTGAATCCACTAATCATCTCTTTTCTTGAGTTCTCATCACCCTTGAACTTTGGAGGATGGTAACAACGAAAATCTTTCAATCCTCTTGGCTTAATAGCATAAATCTGTCTTTCACTCTTCTCCAGATCCCGTCGAGTCTCTGCAGCAGTTCGTGCAACAACAAAACATCCATGTTATTTGTAGCTCCAACCATTTGATCATCCCTATTGACGTTCATCCTTGCAACGTCATTCCCTCTTGGAGGAAGTGTTTCCGAAAAACCAACCTCAAGAAGAAGTGTTAACACCACTTCGAATAATTCCAAAACAAAGTTTCGAATATATCAACACATAATAACTACCCCTGATCTGACAACTCAGACCAATTACCCCGACATATGATCAGATAACGACTCACAACCTACATGTTGACTTACAATCTATAACCAAAGGCTCCACAGCTCCTAAGGAAAACCAAACCAAAGCTCTAATACCACAATGTAACACCCCGTTTTTTTCAAAGCGAGGGTGTATTTTTTTCTCAAAAGAAATTAAAATAAAACAGAGAAATAAATAAGGTAAACACCTTTGGATGAATAATTAAGTCATTATAATTTACAAGCTGCGGAAAAGTTTCTCGAAATATGAATCTAGAATATTTACATATCAAAAAGTGGTACAGTCTTCTAGTTAAAAATAAACAAAATACAAAAGGAAGACATATGTTCCCTCTATGTCAACCTAATCTGATCATTCTACAAAAGACTATACACCCTGAGTGATCTCCATGCGCCCCGTGAAATCCTCCTAACATAGCTCCAGTCAAGCATCCCCATCTACATTCCCATCCGTAGGGTATGAACCGGTAGGACCGCCCTCACTCTCATCTAAGGGCAAAGCCGAGATTTCCACAATAGTTGTAAACGTACAACATCTCTGTATTCGAATACAAGGATGTTTCATCATTCAGCAACAAAAATAGCATGTCTGTATTCGAATACAATAGTCTGTATTCGACTACACAACAAGTCAGTAGCAAAAAAGCATGTCTGTATTCGACTACAGTAATCATACAGCTTCCTGTATTCGAATACACAGCAGACAGCAGCAGAAAAACAGCAAAATTCAGCATTTTTCAGCTTTTTAAAGGGTATCGAAACCAATCAACACATACACACAAATCCAAACAATCATACTTAACAATTATAGCGCAATCACTATGATATCTTGAGTTTTGAAATGGTTTTGCAATCAATCACACTTACACATAATTCCAAAACATCCACACTTGGCAATTATAACACAATTACCACGACAACTTAAGTTTCGAAATGGTTTTGCAATCAAACACACTATCACACAATTCCATAACATAACTCTTAGCAAAATTAAAACAATCACAATGATATCTCAAGTTTAAACACTCAATAATAAACTTGAATCAACACACTTACACAAAATTTCAAAACATACCGCTTAACGGTAACAACGCAATACCCACACAGATAAGATGAGCCAACAAATCACATGGCACCACCTTGACGCGACAATCCAATCACAGACAAGATGAACCAACAAATCACATGACATCACCTTGACTCGAAAATCCCAACACAGACAAGATGAACCAACAAATCACATGGCATCACCTTGACTCGACAATCCCAACACGGACAAGATGAACCAACAAATCACATGGCATCACCTTGACTCGACAATCCCAACACGGACAAGATGAACCAACAAATCACATGGCATCACCTTGACTAGACAATCCTAACACGGACAAGATGAACCAACAAATCACATGGCATCACCTTGACACGACAATCCCAACACGGACAAGATGAACCAACAAATCACATGGCATCACCTTGACTAGACAATCCCAACACGGACAAGATGAACCAAAAAATCACATGGCATCACCTTGACTCGACAATCCCAACACAGACAAGCTGAACCAACAAATCACATGGCATCACCTTGACTCGACAATCCCAACACGAACAAGATGAACCAACAAATCACATGGCATCACCTTAACTCGACAATCCCAACACAGACAAGATGAACCAACAAATCACATGGCATCACCTTGACTCCACAATCCCAACACGGATAAGATGAACCAACAAATCACATGGCATCACCTTGACTCCACAATCCCAACACGGATAAGATGAACCAACAAATCACATGGCATCACCTTGACTCGACAATTCTAACACGGACAAGATGAACCAACAAATCACATGGCATCACCTTGACTTGACAATCCCAAAATGGATAAGATGAACCAACAAATCACATGGCATCACCTTGACTTGACAATCCCAAAATGGATAAGATGAGCCAACAAATCACATGGCATCACCTTGACTCTATCCACTACAATCGTTAAGTAAATGCAATATTAAAAGATTCCCCGTTTTTAATATTCATTTAACTTAAACGATTTTCACAACAAACATTAAGTAAGCAAGACATTAATCGATTTGCCAATCGATTTGGCCATTACAGTAGCTCAACAATTTGGTCAAAATCAATTAGCCAAGTTGAAAGGTGCATGTTAAGTTGAAAACCCTTTTAAGGTGCATGCTAAGTTGAAAGGTTATTTGTGCATTTAAAAACTTAAATGTTATCTGTTAACTATTAATTTCGGTTGGTGACCCTTTACAACTATTGTGGAAATCTGGGCTTTGCCCTCAGATGAGAGCTAGGACAATCCTACCGGTTCGTACCCTGTGGATGTGGATGTAGATGGGAATGTTTGACTGGAACTATGTTAGGAGGATCTTACGGGGCGCGTGGAGATCACTCAGGGTGTATAATTTTTTTTGTTTGTAGAATGATCAGATTAAGTTGACATGGAGGGAACAAATGTCTTTCTTTTGGATTGTGTTTATTTTAAATTGGAAGACTGTACCTGTACTAATATTGTCAGCAAGACATATTATTTTCGATGGATTCCATATACCACTTTTTGATGTGTAAATACTTTGGATTCATATTTCGAAAAACTATTCCGCTGCTTGTAAATTATAATGACTTAAATATTGATCCAAAGGTATTTCCTTATTTATTTTCTATGTTAAATGATTTTGTTTTGAAAAAAAAAAATACACCCTCGCCGTTAAAAATCGGGGTGTTACATTGTGGTATTACATCTTTGGTTTGGTTTTCTGTGGGGGCTCTGGAGCCTTTGGTTATAGATTGTATGTCAAACTGTAGGTTGGGAGTTGTCATCTGATCATGCGTCGGTTTAGGTGGTTTGATTTGTCAAGTCGAAAATAATTATTATTTGTTTATGAGGTCGGAAGTTAGTTTTGGAATTATTTGAAGTTGTGTTAAGACTCTACTTGATGATGGTTTTATAGGAAAACCATGCTTCCAGGAAGGAATGACGCTTCAAGAGCCAATTCTAATAGGGATGATCGAATGGCGGAGGCTATGAATAACATGGTTGCTTATGTTGCTGCACAGACTTCTGCCAAGACTCAACGTGATCTTGAAAAGAGGGAAAGAGAGATCCGTGCTGTAGAGTCAAGAGGATTAGAAGACTTTCTTCGTTACAATCCTCCCAAGTTTAAGGGGGATAAGAATTCAGAGGAAGCAGATCAATGGATCCAAGAAGTGGAGAAGATCTTCGAAATGATTAACTGTCAAGTGGGAGTGAAGGTCAACTATGCCACTTATATGCTATTAGGGGATGCTAAGTATTGGTGGAGGAGTGCAAGATTGTTGATGAGATCAGCTCACGAGGAGGTGAACTAGGAATCATTCAAAAGGAAGTTTTTAGACAAATACTTCCCGATGAGTAGCAGGACTAAACTGGGTGATGGTTTCCTGAAACTACATTAGGGGAACATGACCGTGGGCGAATATGCTGCTAAGTTTAAATCTCTATCAAGACATTTCAGGTTTTTCCGTGAAGAGATTGATGAACCATTCATGTGTCATCGTTTCCAAGACGGACTAAAGTATGAGATTCAGGACTCTGTCTTGCCCTTGGGAATTCAACGTTTCCAAGTTCTTGTGGAAAAATGTAGGGAAGTTGAGGATATGAAGAATAAGAGGGCTAGCCGAGGAGGGAATTTTAGTACAGGAGGGCCTAGTCGGGTGAATTATCAGAACAACAAGGGGAAACAAGTTGCTAAACCTTATAATCAACCACAAAATAACAACAGTGGGCAGAATCGCCCAGGGAACCAGAATTTCGGGAAACAATTGGGACGAGTGGTTTGATGTTTCTGATGAGGGGAAGAGGGACATTATGCTAACGGTTGTACCCCTAATATTCTCACTTGCTACAATTGTCAAAAGCCAGGACACATGACAAAGGATTGCACGGCTCTGAAGGTGGAACTAGTTATGAATGTAACTGGGGCTACTCGTCCTACTGCTAGAGGACGCATTTATTGTGTGAGTGCTGAAGATGGGAATCCATCTGGCAATCTGATTCAACGTGATTGTGTGATTGCAGTTCATAATCTAACTAGACTTTTTGATTCAGGGGCAACCCATTCCTTCATTGCTATGGACTATGTGAATCATTTGAAGTTATCCGTGTCTGCTTTACCTTTTGATTTGGTTGTTTCCACACCTGCTAAGACTTTGACAATCAATTCTACACGTTTACATTGTCAAATAACTATCCAGAATAGGGATTTCTTGGTTAATTTGATTTGTTTACCTCTACAATCACTCGAGGTCATTCTCGATATGGATTGGATGTCTTACCATTATGTGATCTTGGATTGTGCTTGTAAATTGGTTCTTTTCCCGAACCAGGAGTTGTTAAGTATCTAGCCGCCAACAAACTCCGAGTGTCGCTAAGATAAGGAACTCACGAGTTTTTGTCTCTGGCTAATGTGGAGGCAAGGTTAAATGTGGACATAGAAGATGTGATGCTCGTCAATGAGTACCGTGACGTATTTCAAACGGAAATCCCAAGATTGCCATCGGTAAGAGAAGTGGAATTTTTCATTGATTTGCACCCAGGAATCGGACCTATTTCAATTGCACTGTATCGAATTTCGCCATTGGAATTGAATGAGCTCAAAAGCCAAATTGAAGATTTATTGGAGAAGAAATTTATTAGACCAAGTGTATCGCCATGGGGAGCTCCAGTTTTGCTAGTTAAGAAGAAGGACGGAAGCTCGCACTTATGTGTGGATTATAGACAGCTTAATAAGGCAACTATTAAGAATCATTATCCTTTGCCACACATCGATGATTTAATGGATCAATTGAGAGGGGCCGCGATATTTTCGAAGATTGACTTGAAGTCGGGTTACCATCAGATTCGAGTAAGGGAAGGAGATATTCAGAAAACTGCTTTCAGAACCCGTTACTAACATTATGAATATCTTGTTATGCCATTTGGAGTTACCAATGCACCACCAATTTTCATGGACTACATGAACAGAATCTTTAATCCATTCCTTGATAAATTTGTTGTGGTGTTCATTGATGATATATTAATTTATTCAAGAACTAAAGAAGAGCATGGAGAACATTTACGTCAAGTTCTTGAGATTTTACGCGAGAAGCGATTCTATGCCAATCTGTCGAAGTGTGAATTTTGGCTAGAGAAAGTGAATTTCATAGGACATGTGATAACCAAGGAAGGAATCGCGGTAGATCCGGCTAAGACTGAGGCGATTCTTGCTTGGAAACAGCCTCTGACTGTCACTGACATACGAAGTTTTGTAGGACTGGCAGGGTACTACAGGAGGTTTATTGAAGGATTTGCTAAGATTGTCACTCCATTGACACAACTTACTAGAAAAGATCAATCATTCGCATGGACGGAGAAGTGTGAGGAAAATTTTCAGTTACTAAAGAGAAAATTGACGACCTCACCAGTATTGGTATTACCGCAATCAGAAGAACCCTATGAAGTTTATTGTGATGCATCTCACCAAGGTTTGGGATGTGTTCTGATGCAACACAAGAAAGTTGTGGCTTATGCCTCAAGAAAATTGAAGATTCATGAGAGAAACTATCCTACTCATGATTTGGAGCTTGTTGCTGTTGTTTTTGCATTGAAGATCTGGAGGCACTATTTATATGGGTGCACGTTCACAATGATCAATGACCATAAAATTTTGAAATATTTGTTTGATTAGAAGGAATTGAACATGCGCCAGAGGCGATGGATGGAGACCCTCAAGGATTTCTATTTCACACTGCAGTACCACCCTGGGAAGGCCAATGTAGTGGCTGATGTGTTGAGTAGAAGAAGTGTATCGGTGTCTTCAACAATTATGGCTAGACAACAAGAGTTGTGGGAAGCTTTTAGAGATCTACACTTGAACGTAGAGTTTGCACCGGGAATTTTGAAATTCGGAATGATTTTGAGTGGACTACTTGAAGACATTGCAAATTCTCAAGACGACGTCTTAATTCAAGAGAAGGGGAACCTAATAGTGCAAGGGAAGACAACTGAGTTTAAGATTGGCTCAGATAATATTTTGCGATGTAATGGTAGGATTTGTGTTCCACGAATTATAGATATGAGGAAAGCAATTTTAGAAGAGGCTCATAAGAGTAAGTTGAGCATTCATCCTAGAGCAACAAAGATGTATCAGGATATGAGGTAGAATTATTGGTGGCCAGGAATGAAGAAACATGTAGCGGAGTATGTATCAACTTGTCTAACTTGCCAGAAAGCGAAGGTGGAACATCAGCGACCAACTAGGATGTTGCCTAAAACAAGGAGAAAGAATGATTCTATATGGGTGATAGTGGATCGACTGACTAAATCCTCACACTTTTTGCTAGTAAAGACCACCTATAAGGTAGATACGCTAATAGAGATCTACATTGCTGAGATTGTGAGATTACACGGAGTACCATCGAGTATTGTATCAGACTGTGATCCGAAGTTCACATCACATTTTTGGGGAGCATTGCACGAAGCGTTGGGAACGAAACTACGATTGAGTTCAACTTACCATCCACAAACGGACGGACAGACTGAAAGGACAAATCAGTCCCTGGAAGATCTATTGAGAACATGTGTATTAGATGATAGAGGAAGATGGGATAATATACTTCCATTGATTGAGTTCACCTACAACAATAGTTTCCACGCAAGTATTGGAATGGCACCATATGAGGCTTTATATGGGCGCAAGTGTTAAACGCCCTTGTGTTGGTATAAGGACGGTGAAAGTATGATTGTCGGACCAGAGATGGTGCAACAGACTACAGCTAAGGTAAGGAAGATCAAGGAGAAAATGAAGACTTCACAAGATTGTCAGAAGAGTTACGCGGACAGGCGTCGCACACTTTTAGAATTCGAATAGGGTGACCATGTATTTCTAAGAGTCACACCTACTACTAGAGTTGGTAGAGCATTGAAATCGAGGAAGTTGACTCTGAAATTCATTGGACTATATCAGATTTCTGCACGAATTGGTCCTGTTGCTTATCGGATTGCATTGCCTCTGATACTTCGCAATATTCATGACGTGTTTCATGTGTCACAATTGAGGAAATATCTTGTAGATCCATCTCTTGTGATCGAACAAGACACAATCCAACTAAAGGATAACCTGTCATTGGAAGTACCACCTGTGAGAATTGATGACAGGAAGATTAAACGATTGAGGACCAATGATGTTTCGTTGGTCAAGGTGATTTGGAACCCAATTACTAGAGATGTGACTTGGGAACTGGAGAGCAAGATGAGAGAACAACACCCAGAGTTATTTATCGACGCGTAGTTTCGAAGACGAAACTAATTTTAGGGGGGTAGTAATGTAAGACCCATAATTTTAAATTATACTTTACGTATTTTAGTGTATTTTTGGTATTGAACTCGAAAGTTTTTTAGCTATGTTATTAATATTTTGTGAGCTTAAATGCCCAAAAATATATTTTGATACCCCGATTAAAATTATTCGTCGATAAATAAATTAAATTAAGTACGGTGAATCTTTTACGAAGAATTTAATGTGAAATGGTAATTTAATAAATATCTAGATATTTTGAGATATTTGTTAAAAGTAATTAATATATATTTATATATATATATGTTAGGAGTGAAAAAGAAAAGAAAATAGAAAGGAAAGAAGGAAAAAGAAAGAAAAGGAAAGGAAAGGAAAGAAAAACAAAGGAAAGAAAACATAACAACTTCTTCTTCTTCCTCTGCCTCGCGAACCCCTCCTTCTCCCTCTTTTCCTCTTCGTTGATTTTACTTTCTTTTTCTTTCTTTGGCTTCAAGAATAGAAACCCAAGGATTAGTGGGTAAGAAACCAAGGATATCTCAACTTCATACTTCCTCTTTGGTGTGAAATCAAAGAAAAACGGTGTTAGGGATTTTCAAACGGTCAAACGCAAACCTTCATGTTTCGTCTAGATCTAAGCTTCGTTTCGCGAAGGGATAGAAGGGAAAGTTGTTCACCTCCATTATACGGTTCTAGTGAACTAACTTTGGAAGCGAAGTTGCGAGCGGAGATTTTACCAGATTTACTCGTGGTACCGTAATCGCACGTTTAAGCTAACGTCGAGGTAAGGGCTCCTTCCAAAATTTTAGTTTGCATTTAGGGACTTACCTATGGTTGTGTGGAAAAGAATTTTGTTAGGGTTAAAGTGTTGATTTGCGGAAAATGAATTTAACTCATTTATGTATGATTTTGAATAAATGAATTTTGAGATGTGGTTGGTTGGATTTTGCGGAGAAATGAATTGATGTGATTTGGTGTGATTTGTGGATTGAAATTGTGAATATGTTTGAGTATATTCTGCATGGAATTTGAAAACCATTAGAGTTAAACGAGTATTAAGAATGGGGAATCTCTTAATATCTACGTTTACTTAATGTTGTCGTGAAAATCATTAGAGTTAAATGAGTATTAAGAATGGGGAATCTCTTAATATCTACGTTTACTTAATGTTGTCGTGAAAATCATTAGAGTTAAACGAATATTAAAAATGGGGAATCTTTTAATATCTTTGTTTACTTAATGTTTGCAGTGAAAATCGTTAGAGTTAAATGAGTATTAGAAATGGGAAATCTTTTAATATCTCTATTTACTTAACGATTGTTGTGAAAATTGTTAGACTTAAATGAGTATTAAAAATGGGGAATCTTTTAATATATGCATTTGGTTAACGATTGTCTTTGATGGAGTCAGAGTATGCTCATGCATTTCATTTTATTTTTATAAATCATGTAGACCCGTGATAGGTGGCACCTTGGTAAATAGTACTTTGGCGTGTGATAGACGGTACATTTACGATTACGTTTTTGTAAATTGTGCAGACCCGTGATAGGTGGCACCTTGGTAAATAGTACTTTGGCCTGTGATAGGCGGTACATTTATTATTTACGGTTTTTTGTAAATTGTGCAAACCCGTGATAGGTGGCACCTTGGTAAATAGTACTATGGCCTGTGATAGGCGGTACATTTACGATTTACGTTTCTTTTTAGTAAACCGTGCAGACCCGTGATAGGTGGCACCTCGTAATTGGTACTTCGGCCTGCGATAGGCGGTACAATTATGATTTACGGCCCTTCGAGGATTGTTTTGGTTTGGAATTCCGAGTCCATGCATTTTGGCATATACGCATTGCATTATGGTGCTTGGCACACGAGACGTGTTTGATTCAAGTTTATGATTGAGTGTTTGAACTTGAGATGTCGTGGTAATTGTGTTGAAATTGCTATGTGTTATGTCTTGATATTGTGTGTAAGTGTGATTGATTGTAAAAATATTTCGAAACTCAAGTTGTCGTGGTAATTGTGTTGAAATTGCTAAGTGTTATGTATTGGTATTGTGTGTAAGTGTGATTGATTGTAAAACTATTTCGAAACTCAAGTTGTCGTGGTGATAGTGTTGAAATTGCTAAGTGTCATATTTTGGAGTTGTGTGTGAATGTGATTGAGTTAGATTATGTAGGTTTAGAAAAACATTCAGGGAAATCGATTCCCAAATCGATTCTGTGAAAAGCCATTTTTCCAAATCGATTGGTTACAGGAGCTCAGCTATTTTGACAAAATCGATGTGCCAATCGATTTTGTAAATATGTTTCATAAAACCATTTAAGAAATCGATTTCCCAATTGATTGTTGTGTGTCCTGTTTTCTTGAATCTTGAAAAGATATTGAACTAATCGATTTGCCAATCGATTTGGCCATTATAGTAGCTCAACTATTTGGTCAAAATCAATTTGCCAATCGATTGGATTTGTTATAGGGGCTCAATCGATTGATTTAAGTCGAGAGTACAGGTTTCACTAAAAACCTTTATCCAAATCGACTTCCCAATCGATTTGCTTAGTAGAAACTCTTACTCTGAGTTAGATAATTGATTGCTCAATTGATTCATCAATGGATTAGTCAGTTATTTATTACTTGATTGATTAAAAACTTTATTTTGATTTCATTTTACTTGGCAAGTATTATATGAACTTTTAGCATATGGAAAACCCTTTTAAGGTGCATGCTAAGTTGAAAGGTTATTTGTGCATTTAAAAACTTAAATGTTATGTGTTAACTGTTAATTTCGATTGGTGACCCTTTACAACTATTGTGGAAATCTGGGCTTTGCCCTCAGATGAGAGCCAGGACAATCCTACCGGTTCGTACCCTGTGGATGTGGATGTAGATGGGAATGTCTGACCGGAGCTATGTTAGAAGGATCTTACGGGGCGCGTGGAGGTCACTCAGGGTGTATAGTCTTTTTTGTTTGTAGAATGATCAGATTAGGTTGACATGGAGGAAACAGATGTCTTTCTTTTGGATTACGTTTATTTTAAATTGGAAGACTGTACCTGTACTAATATTGTCAGCATGACATGTTATTTTCGATGGATTCCATATACCACTTTTTGATGTGTAAATACTTTGGATTCATATTTCGAAAAACTATTCCGCTGCTTGTAAATTATAATGACTTAAATAGTGATCCAAAGGTATTTCCTTATTTATTTTCTTTGTTAAATGATTTTGTTTTGAAAAAAAAAAAAAAAATACACCCTCGCTGTTAATAATCGGGGTGTTACATTTACGGTTTCAAGCTACAAGTTAAAACCAACAACATATAATAGTAAATCCAACAACATAATAGTAATTAAAAATAAAGCAAATATGAAACTAAAAAATCTAGAATATATGAATATCAGCTTATAATAGTAATTTTATAGTGGAAGATGATGAAGAGAAAGAATAATTTAAAAGAAATAAAACTTAAATGATCAATTTAAGAAAATTAAAAAATATAGAAAACCAATCTTGTAAATGAGTCAAACTAAAAGACCATAATTTATTTTATTTTTTTAGGTTGGTGAAGAAAGTATGAAAGTAGTATAAAAACTTATTGCACCCATATAGCTAGACTTGTGTGCTATCTAGTCGTTCAACAAAGTTTATGGTTCTAAGTGAAAGATTATAAGAGTTTAATTTATCAATTCAATTAGATTAAAACACAATAAAAATTAAATTGGAAATAAAACAGTGAAATAAAAGCATTATTATTATATTTCATCAATCCAACTCTCTCGTCTCATAGTTATTAACACACATATTCCCAGTTACACATCAACATCATCATCACTAATCAAACATCATTAATTCTTTAATGAGTTGAGAAATCAACCCTCTTTCCTAAACATCAGTTCCTTACATATATAAAAAAGAAGTTTGCATTAAATAATGATGGTTTACAACTATTAAACCTAATGATATTCCTAGTAATCTGTATCAATAGATAATTCATCGTAAATCAAGATTCAAATCGTAGTTTTCAATAAAACTTCAAATCAACAAATCATATTATAGGTGACCAAGCTATGACAAGTATTAAGAATAAGGATAAATCATTACAATTGAAATATAACTAAAACATATTAATATAATCAAAAGAGATACATGACAGTTTGATTGATTACTCTATTTCCAATAAAGGGAAGTTTAGCTACTAATTTTCATAATAGCCATCAAAAGTACACATGAATATAACTCTTCATTGATGAATCAAAACTTCTACTCCTTTGTTTTCCTTTTAACTCTCTCTCTCTCAAGTCTGAGTTTTCCCAAAATGACTACATGTCCTTTTTTTAACTAAACTAAAAAAATGACATTTAAATAAATCAATCATAATTTAAAGGATAATATTGTAAATGAGATATAATTGAAAAAATTTAATCGACAAAAACAATTTTAAAAACTTAAAAGAGAACTAAATTATATTTAAAAGAATAAAATACATTTAGGAGAGGATTTGAACATTTCTTGTATCAAATTCCCAGATTTAGTCGGCATCACAATAAGCTATGAGGTCAAGATTTAAACATTTCTTGTACCAAATTCTCAGATTGATCGTGCCAACAAGATATCTAAAAATCCTTTTTACTGTAGTAAGATGAGATTCTTTAGAAGAGGATTGAAATCTTGCACAAATACCGACTACAAAGACTATGTCCAGTCTACTAGCTGTTAAATACAACAAGGATCCAATCATCCCTTTGTACTCTTTTTCTGATATTGGAGTTCCTTCATCATCTTTGTGGAGCATGAAGAATGAGTGCATAGGATTTCTCATACTCTTGGCTTAACTCATGTTGTATTTGTTAAGTAAATCTTTGGTGTATTTTTCTTGAGATATAAAATGTCGTCCTCTAGGTGTTTAATTTGCAAACCAAGGAAGAATTTTAATTCTCCTATCATACTCATCTCAAACTCACTTTGTATGAGGTTGGAGAATCCTTCACACATCTTTTCATTTGTGGACCCAAATATTATGTCATCAACATATATTTGTACAATCAATAGGTCATCCTTAAGAGTTTTCTTGATAAGAGTAGTATCGATTTGTCCTCTAACAAATCCATTTTCTTTTAAAAAGGAACTCAACCTCTCATACCAAGCTGGAGGAGCTTGTTTAATCCCTAAAGAGCTTTTGATAGTTTGAACACATGATTAGGCTTCTTTTCATTCACAAATCTAGGAGGTTGGTGAACATATACCTCTTCATTTAAGAATCCATTCGAAAAGGCACTTTTGACATCCATTTGGAATAGTTTGATACCTTATGAGTAGCATAAGCCATGAGGATTCTTATTGCTTCAAGTCTTGCTACGGGTGCAAATATTTCATCGTAATCAATTCCTTCTTGTTGGTTGTAATCTTGTTCCACCAATTTTGCTTTATTTCTAATGACTTCTCCATCCTCATTCAATTTGTTTCTAAATATCCATTTGGTTCCAATGACGGGTTTTTCAAGAAGATGGGGCAGAAGATTTTTCTTTATGTTTTAAAAATAAAACCCATGTACAACGAGAGAAATCATCAACAATTACAAAACCATACTTTTTCCACTACGACTTGGAGTTTTGATAGGACCAAAAAAGTCAATGTGAATAAGTTCAAGAGAATGATTTGTTGAAACAACTTTTTTTGAGTGAAAGTTACTTTTGACTTGTTTTCCTTTGACACAAGCATCACATACCTTGTCTTTCTCAAAATCAATTTTTGGAAGACCTCTCACTAATTCTAATTTAGCTAATCTAGAAATAGTACTTAAGCTTGTGTGACCAGTTTGTTTGTGCCAAATCAATTTATCTTTATCAATGCATACAAAACAATATTCAGTAGGTAAATCATCTAGATAATGTTCATATAAATTCTTTTTTCTAAAACCGAAAAAGAAAACTCTACTCGAGGATGAATGTTTAACCTCGCTTAGAGTAGGCTTGAAAATAACTTCAATCCATTATCACATAATTGACTAATGCTTAGTAAGTTATGTTTTAAACCATCCACATACTGAACATTTTCAATTTTAGCAAAATTATTTTTACCAATAATACATGTACCTTTTATTTGAGCTTTATCATTGTAACCAAACGTGACTGATCCTCCATCCTTTATTTTCAAGGAAATAAAATAGTGCTTATCCTCTGTCATATGCCTTGAGCAGCCACTGTCTAACTACCAAGGATTTCTTTTGATGATCAGAGGATGAACCTGTGTTAGAGTTTAAAAGTAACTTAGGTACCCATATAGCATTGGGTCCTTGTTGGTTAGTTTTTTATCTTGTGAGGATTTTCTTTTTATGATAAAAAATAGAATCATGGTGCCCATGCTTACCATAGAATGAACAACTTTTCTTTACATTGGCAACTTTCTTCTTAGCATGACATATTTTGAAAGTATGCCCAAATTTTTTGCAAAAAGTGCATTTTTGCATATCCTCTTGTTTTTTAGGCAAGAAAAAATTTTCGTACAATTTTTTTGTTTTGAGAACTTTTAAAACCAATACCAACCATGTCAAATATTCCAAATTGAGAAGCCATTATCTTTTGAAATGTTTCAATAGATTTGACAAAGATGGAAATGTCATTTTTTAGTTCTTTAACCTCTATTTTCAAGATTTCCTTTTCTGTGTCCTCTTCTGGAGGATGACTTTTGACATTCTTTTTATTTAAAAATGCTTGCTGCTCAAATGATTTCTCATGAGATGACTAGAAACTACAATGATTTTTTCATATTTCTCATTCTTGGCATGAAGTTCCTCTTTGAATTTTTTTATTTCATAAAGTTGATTTTTGTGAAAACCACATTTATCAGATAAAGTGTTTGAGTAATTTAAAAGATTGTCAAATTCAATTTCTAACTTCTCATGAGTAGGACACAATTCTGAAATCATTACCTTTTCCATTTCAGATTATGCCATGAGGTAGAGGTTGGCCTCTTCTTCCTTCTCTTGCTCAGAGGATAACTTGTCACTGTCATCCCAAGTAATCATCATGGATTTGTTTTTGTAGGGAAATCTTCTTGAGTTCCTTTTGTTGAGAGGACACTCGGTTTTGTAGTGTCCCATCTTGTTGCAACCAAAATAAGTTATTTGACTTTTGTTAGTTTTTTCTTTTTGAGGAGATCCTCTATCATGTCCTCTTCTGTTTATCATTTTCTGAATTCTTCTGAAAATCAGAGCGAGTTCATCCTCATCATTAGATAGAGGATACTCTGAGTTTTCCCTTTTTATGACATCTTCATTCTTCTTGGAGGATGAACTTTCTATTTGGCTGGTTTTTAGAGCAATCATTCTTCCCTTTTTGCTTGGTTTGTCTGCCAGCAACAATGGTTCATGAGCTCTTAGAGTACCAACTAAATCTTCCAATTTCATGGTGGCCAAATCTCTTGCTTTTGTAATCGCAGTCACCATTGGCCTCCATTCTTTTGGTAAATTTGTTAGGATTTTTCTTATCCTTTATTGAACGGAGTATACCTTTACAAGAGATCTCAAGTTGTTTAATATGATTGTTATCCTTGAGAACATTTCATAAATGGTTTCCTCTTCCTTCATAAATAGTTTCCTCTTCCTTCATTTCGAGTGTCCCAAAGCTCCTTAGAGGTTTTGCACTCTTCGACTCTATCATAATCTTCCCTACTCAAAGCACACGTTAGAAATAAATGAGGTTTAGAGTTTAGGAGCACCTTTGCATTTTCATCTGTCATCCACTGTGCTTGAGGTTTCTCATCGGAGGTTGCATCTATGTTGTTAGTTCTAATGACGTGATCCCCATCAAAATAGGGAGGTCGACTATATGATCCTCCTTCACGAATATACTGAGCTTTAGACATTTTTTCTTTTGGATCATTTTCTCTTACACTGTTAGATATATTTTTCTAGAGAACCATGCTCTGATGCCAATTGATGTAGCTAAATATAACTAGAAGGGGGGTTGAATAGGGATTTTGCTGTTTAAAAATAAATTTCTCGTGTTTTAGATACTATCCTCTCAGAGAGGATGGAAACTCGAAGATGGTTGTTTAAATGTTAAATCAGAGTTGAGCAAAAGAAAGATAAATGTAAAGAATGACACACACAACTTTTATATTGGTTCACCCAATGGAAGCTACATCCAGTCCTCACACACTTGTGAGATTTCACTAATTTTCAAACTGATCAACCTCTCACAGAGGATGATTAAACTTTGTGTATTCTTTAGCCTCACCAAGCTTACAAATAGATATGTGTATGACAGTTTTTCTTCTCGTAAATACTTTCTAAAAAAATATTTCAAAGATCTAATGTAGGATTGTAGAAAGTATGAAGAGAGGATGCATATTTCTTCTTGAAAGCTTTAAGAGACTTGATCCTTTTTAATGCAATATTGTTGTGTGTCTTGTAATGAAGAGTTTGCTGCCTTTCATAGAAGTCTTATGATGTTCCTTCCATGTGCTAAGCTCTTTATGACTGTTGGAAAGTCAATTCAAAAAGCCCAATGTCTTTCCTTATAATTACGAAACTGGCATCCAGCTGTCCTTGGACAGATGCAGTCCATCCTCTAGTACGAGGTTGCTGATTTTCTGGAAACTTGGACATGTGTTGTCCTTTTCTTTTTCCTTTCTTTAAGCCTTGTAAGAGCGCATGTGATGTCCTTTTTTTTCACTTTCTTAAAGGCTTGTAAAGTCTTCACGTGAAGTCATTTTCTCTTTCCTTTCTTTAAGACATGTGAAGGCTTTTATATTAATTATTTTAATTACTCTAATTTATAAAATATTATTAATGTTTGGAAAACTAAATGGTGTTTGGAGGGATATTAAAAAAAGAGATTAAATAATTATTAGTTTTATTTTAATAAAATAAAAATAGTAATATTAAATATAAATAAAGAGACCAATGGGTTTGACTCTATAAACCCTAATTATTAATAAAATATAACAAACAAAAGAAGGGAAGGGAGTTGGAAGGGCAACCGTAAAACCAAAGAGGAAACACAACAACAACTCTATCGTTTTACATCGGTGATCAATAACTGTTCCAGAAAACTTTCTCAATTTTCTTCCAAATCTGAGTATGTTGTTTCTTATATTTAGTTAGTCAATTAAACACAATTTTTCAGATTTTTAACAACCCGAATTTCTCCCTAAAATACCCGATTTCTCCATTTACAGAAATCCTTATTTTGCACCGTTCTCCTTCACCGTAAGTCCGATTTGAGTGAAACCAACGCCAAAACGACCGTGTGAAAAGTGGCTATATTATCCACTGATTAGGTTTCTGATTTATGGTAATTTTCCTTGACCGAATTTCGAATTTAGTTTTTTAGATTATCTTCTCATAATTTATTTTTGACGTTTACCCATAAACTGTCGAGTTAGATTAGTTGAAGGACAAAGAGTCAAAAAGCAAAGAATGTTTGGGCATCGAATCCTATTCATAGGTGAAAGCATCGAAATAAGGTAAGGGGTGAGAGAGCGTTTGAATTCATGAGTATAATATATTGTGAGATGAACGGGAAAACCGTATTTCCCAATGATTCATACGGGGCTTGCTACGTACGGCAGTAGCCCTTTGAGGGATAAATTAATTAATTTACTAATATTGAAATTGTGAGATTAAAATATAGAATAGAAATATTTGTAGGGTGTTGATTGATTTAATTTCATTGAATGTATGAAATTGATATTATTGTCATATTGGGTGTCGACTTAAATATATATATATATATATATATATATATATATATATTTATCTGTGTGATTAGATGAGTTTATGTGATGTGATAACAAAAGATGGATGTGTTGTGGTAGTTTTATGTGATGATGATGATGTATGATTAATTATTGTGATGTTATAAAATTATGATAAGTTTATGTGATGATGTTTGAATGATGATAGTGATGCTATAAATTTGTGATGAGTTTATGTGATGAGATATGATTAATAATAATGATGTTGTGAATTTGTGATGAGAATATTGAAGTAACTCCATAATTGGTGAAATAATTATGATTTCAATTTGTGTTTGAGATGACGATTTTAATGGAGTATCATAAACCAACGAGGGGAGAAAACAAATATTGTGAATTTGTGAAGTGGAGATTATTTTGTCATCATATAGGTAGGACCTGACAAGCCTAGTGATTCTGGGGAAGTACAACTGAATGAGCCTGATCGTGGCGGTCTGCTGTCGAGCCTTAAGGCAAGATTGTTAGACCTAGGAGGTATTCCGGTGGGGAATTCCTAGGTGACTTGGAGGTAGCACTCCAAATGTCGGGAGCTACCATGCAACACACGTTTACCTCGACTGTCGCGTATATGTGTCTCGGGTTGAGTTGAGGGGATCTTTGAGGACAGGGTCAATTTGAATTGTCCGTCCACCGGGATGGTGGCATAGTATCATGGCCTCCTAACCAAGTACTTCAGAGTTAGAATGGTACCACATTGTGAAGTAGAGTCTAAGCTCATGCGTAGCATTGCATTTCCTTGTGATTGATGTGTTTCAAAGGTAATATTAATTAGATGATTTGATACATATTATAATGAGATGATAATTTTACTTGAGTGACTTTGATTTTATAGTATGATACTATTTAATTAAATATTTTGATATATCGTAAAGTGATTATGATACGGATCTATTATGATTGTTTGCGTGTTCTTCTTACTCATATTATACTATTAACATGATTTCAAAACTCACCTCCTTCGTTGTTTGTGTTTGACTGGCTGGGCCCTGCGTTTGCGAAATCGCAGTTAATACAGGTTAATGAGTCTTGAAGTTCAAGTTTGGGAGGAACCCCGCTCTGATAGGTGATACCGGGAACAAGGGTTTTAATTTGTATTTTACTTATTTAATTCAAATAGAAACTTTGTATGAAAACTTTAGAAGTACTAGTAAGTTTTTAGAATTAAATCAAGTGATTATACTTAAATCAAGTTTATCAAGATTGCACTATTTTAATGGATAAAATAAATATTATAGTGTTTTTATTTCTATTTTTGAGAAACGTGATATCCTAAATTAAATATAAAGTTTTTAATTCCTTGGAAATATATTTTTATTTATCCGCTGCAAATTTTATAGGAATATTATATAAATTATTATATATATTATTTTGGGATTTAGGGTGTCACACATATTTTATTATCACATCACATAATTTCATCTAAGAAAACATGTACATTTTCAAATAAATATCTATATTTATGTCATATAGATATTCAAAAAAAAAAAATTATAAAGTAAGGTAATCTAAATATGGTAATTTCTAGGTCTCTCTTTCATATTCATTTTCAAATGTTTGTCAAATTAAATTATGTATATTATTGTATCTTTTTCTATTAAGCAATGAGTAATCAAAATATCAATTTATTTAACCTATGCGTATCTTTTAAGCTATATGTGTCTCTATATTAGTTAACTAATGAGTAATCCAAATATTTGCTTATTTTACTTATGAGTATATTTTAAGTTATCTATTTCATTTGTCACATATTTTATTCCCATATATCATGGGTACATTTTTTTTTTATCATCCATAATT
>JBBPBS010000115.1:629568-714318 GCA_037974835.1 Cicer judaicum | reverse complement strand
AACAATTATCTTGATATAGAATTGATATTGTGTTTGATTTGGTTTATTTTTAAATACTTGTTATGGTATTGTGATTTTATATATATTCATTATGATTTAGTAATTAATATAAAATATTGATGTTATACTTATTTATTTTATAATTTTGACTATTTTCTAATAGGATGGTATTATTATAATGTGAGTATTTTGAGAAATAAGTATAACTGTGGAGATTATTTTGAATGTGAGAGTTTTGATTATTAGTAAGATGTTTTTTATATTAATTATTTTAATTACTCTAATTTATAAAATATTAGTAATGTTTGGAAAACTAAATGGTGTTTGGAGGGATATTAAAAAAAGAGATTAAATAATTATTAATTTTATTTTAATAAAATAAAAATAAAGAGACCAATGGGTTTGACTCTATGAACCCTAATTATTAATAAAATATAACAAACAAAAGAAGGGAAGGGAGTTGGAAGGGCAACCGTAAAACCAAAGAGGAAACACAACAACAACTCTATCGTTTTACATCGGTGATCAATAACTGTTCCAGAAAACTTTCTCAATTTTCTTCCAAATCTGAGTATGTTGTTTCTTATATTTAGTTAGTCAATTAAACACAATTTTTCAGATTTTTAACAACCCGAATTTCTCCCTAAAATACCCGATTTCTCCATTTACAGAAATCCTTATTTTGCACCGTTCTCCTTCACCGTAAGTCCGATTTGAGTGAAACCAACGCCAAAACGACCGTGTGAAAAGTGGCTATATTATCCACTGATTAGGTTTCTGATTTATGGTAATTTTCCTAGACCGAATTTCGAATTTAGTTTTTTAGATTATCTTCTCATAATTTATTTTTGACGTTTACCCATAAACTGTCGAGTTAGATTAGTTGAAGGACAAAGAGTCAAAAAGCAAAGAATGTTTGAGCATCGAATCCTATTCATAGGTGAAAGCATCGAAATAAGGTAAGGGGTGAGAGAGCGTTTGAATTCATGAGTATAATATATTGTGAGATGAACGGGAAAACCGTATTTCCCAACGATTCATTCGGGGCTTGCTACGTACGGCAGTAGCCCTTTGAGGGATAAATTAATTAATTTACTAATATTGAAATTGTGAGATTAAAATATAGAATAGAAATATTTGTAGGGTGTTGATTGATTTAATTTCATTGAATGTGTGAAATTGATATTATTGTCATATTGGGAGTTGACTTAAATATATATATATATATATTTATCTGTGTGATTAGATGAGTTTATGTGATGTGATAACAAAAGATGGATGTGTTGTGGTAGTTTTATGTGATGATGATGATGTATGATTAATTATTGTGATGTTATAAAATTGTGATAAGTTTATGTGATGATGTTTGAATGATGATAGTGATGCTATAAATTTGTGATGAGATATGATTAATGATAATGATGTTGTGAATTTGTGATGAGAATATTGAAGTAACTCCATAATTGGTGAAATAATTATGATTTCAATTTGTGTTTGAGATGACGATTTTAATGGAGAATCATAAACCAACGAGGGGAGAAAATAAATATTGTGAATTTGTGAAGTGGAGATTATTTTGTCACCATATAGGTAGGGCCTGACAAGACTAGTGATTCTGGGGAAGTACAACTGAATGAGCCTGATCGTGGCGGTCTGCTGTCGAGCCTTAAGGCAAGATTGTTAGACCTTGGAGGTATTCCGGTGGGGAATTCATAGGTGACTTGGAGGTAGCACTCCAAATGTCGGGAGCTACCATGCAACACACGTTTACCTCGACTGTCGCGTATATGTGTCTCGGGTTGAGTTGAGGGGATCTATGAGGACAGGGCCAATTTGAATTGTCCGTCTACCGGGATGGTGGCATAGTATCATGGCCTCCTAACCAAGTACTTCAGAGTTAGAATGGTACCACATTGTGAAGTAGAGTCTAAGCTCATGCATAGCATTGCATTTCCTTGTGATTGTTTTGTTGTGATTGATGTGTTTCAAAGGTAATATTAATTAGATGATTTGATACATATTATAATGAGATGATTATTTTACTTGAGTGACTTTGATGTTATAGTATGATACTATTTAATTAAATATTTTGATATATCGTAAAGTGATTATGATACGGTTCTATTATGATTGTTTGCGTGTTCTTCTTACTCATATTATACTATTAACATGATTTCAAAACTCACCTCATTCGTTGTTTGTGTTTGACTGGCTGGGCCCTGCGTTTGCGAAATCGCAGTTAATACAGGTTAATGAGTCTTGAAGTTCAAGTTTGGGAGGAACCCCGCTCTGATAGGTGATACCGGGAACAAGGGTTTTAATTTGTATTTTACTTATTTAATTCAAATAGAAACTTTGTATGAAAACTTTAGAAGTACTAGTAAGTTTTTAGAATTAAATAAAGTGATTATACTTAAATCAAGTTTATCAAGATTGCACTATTTTAATGGATAAAATAAATATTATAGTGTTTTTATTTCTATTTTTGAGAAACGTGATATCCTAAATTAAATATAAAGTTTTTAATTCCTTGGAAATATATTTTTATTTATCCGCTGCAAATTTTATAGGAATATTATATAAATTATTATATATATTATTTTGGGATTTAGGGTGTCACACATATTTTATTATCACATCACATAATTTCATCTAAGAAAACATGTACACATAATTTGATTCAACATCCAACATCACAATAATAACAAATATCAACTACCACACAAGTATCGTAAATTAAATCAATCAACACCTTATAAAAATTTCTATTTCACATTTTAATCTCACAATTCTCATATTTCAAATTAATCAATTTATCTCTCAATGAACTACTGTCGTACGTAGCCAGCACCGGATGAATCGTTGAGAAATACGGTTTTTCGGTTCATCTCACAATATATTATACTCATGATTTTAAACGCTCTCTCACCCCTTACCTTATTTCGATGCTTTTAAACACGAGTACAATTCCACGAGCAAACAATATTTGTTCTTTGACTTTTTGTCCTTCAATCGATCTAACTCGACAATTTATGGGTAAACGTCAAAAATAAATTATGAGAAAATAGTCAAAAACTGATTTCGAAATTCGGTCAAAGAAAATTACCATAAATCAGAAAAAAAAATCAGTGGATAATATAGCCACTTTTCACACGGTCGTTTTGGTGTTGGTTTAACTAAAATCGGAGTTACGGTGAAGGAGAAAGATGCAAAATAAGGATTTCTGTAAACGGAGAAATCGAGTATTTTAGGGAGAAATTCGGGTTGTTAAAAATCTGAAAAATTGTATTTAACTAAATAGATAAATGAGTAAAACAACATACTAAAATTTGGACGAAAACAGAGAAACTATTTTGGGACAGTTATGGATCGTCGATGTCAAACGATACAATTATTGTTGGTTTCCTCTTGAATTTAGTGGTGCTTGTCGTAAGCTTCATTGTTTGTTCTTTTATTTTATTAACAATTGAAATCATTTACCCACATGGGTCAAGCTCATTAGAATCCTTTTAGGTTTTACTATTACTATTTTATTTTATTAAAATTAAAAACACAATTTCATTAATAAAACATTATTAATATTTCAAAACTAATAATTTATAAAATACCTTTAAAATACATTAATAACCAAAACTCTCATATTCTAATTAATCACTATAATTACACTTATTTTTCTAAATACTTACGTGAAATTACTATGTTAGAAAATATTTAAAATTACAAAATAAATAAATATATAAAATCAGCACTTTATATTAATTACTATTTCAAAATAAACAAATATAAAATCATGATGCCATAACAAGTATATAAAAATAAAGAGAATAAAACACAATAGTACCACTATCTCAAGATAATTATTTTTAAAATGAATAATTAAAATTAAATATATTTAAAATTAAATAAATATAATTAAGTACAAATTTAATATTAGTTAAACGCAAAAATAGTGTTATTTTAATTGGATGCACGTTTATACACGTAAAATGACATAAAATCTTATTCTTCAAAATATTACACTAAAATACTATTACTTTTAAAAATTTATATAGTATAATAATATAAAATATTTATTATTTATATCTTTTGTTTAATATAATGTGTATCAAACTAGCACATCATAGAA
This sequence comes from Cicer judaicum, assembly GCA_037974835.1. Classification (NCBI taxonomy): domain Eukaryota; kingdom Viridiplantae; phylum Streptophyta; class Magnoliopsida; order Fabales; family Fabaceae; genus Cicer; species Cicer judaicum. Next base: position 710,192 of record JBBPBS010000115.1, on the reverse strand, counting down.
AACATTCGTATAACAAAATTACTAACAAAATTTATCAACATATATTCTAAAATAATTTTAACATCAAATTAATTATTTAAATTTCTATTTAATTAATAAAATAATTTATTATCAAATTTAGGGTGTTTCACCAACATTGTTCTAGAGATTGCCTATTGTAATCTAAGCATGTGCAGTGAATCATTTGATTCCAGCTACCTGATAATTATTACCGAGGCATAGTGTCTATGAAAATGGCATTAAGAAAACCATATGCTTCTGTTTTTCTTTGTTTATAGGATTATTGGTAGTCTCAATTATATGCATCGGTAGAGATACACAATAATGTAACACAGTTAACAATTTCATGGGGTAATGTATAAGGTACCAGCATAATCCAATTGTCAAGCCACTGAATACAAGGCTTTAGGCCTAAATATTTATTTTTACATTAGATAAAACAAAAAATCTTCAAACTAAATAGTTTAAATAGTTTATGATATTATTAATTATATTAAAAATTTAAATTAATTTATACTTATTGATGTAGTTAAATATCACTAGAAGGGGGGTTGAATATGGATTTTGCTCTTAAAAATAATTTTCTCGTGTTTTAGATAATATCCTCTCAGAGAGGATGGAAACTCGAGGATGATTGTTTAAATGTTAAATCAGAGCTGAGCAAAAGAAGGATAAATGTAATGAATGACACACACAACTTTTATACTAGTTCACCCAATGAAGGCTACGTCCATTTCTCACACACTTGTGATATTTCACTAATTTTCAAACTCATCAACTTCTCACAGAGGATGATTACACTTTGTGTATTCTTTAGTCTTACCAAGCTTACAATCAAGTTTCAACTATTTCCAAGTTTACCTCATGTGGAAATTACAAATAAATATGTGTATGATAGTTTATCTTCTCTTAAATACCTTCTAAAAAGATATTTCAAAGATCTAATGTAGGATTGTAGAAAGTATGAAGAGATGATGGATATTGCTTCTTGAAAGCTTTAAGATACTTGATCCTTTTTTAATGCAATGTTGTTGTGTGTCTTGTAATGAAGAGCTTGTTGCCTTTTATTATAGTTCCTTCCATGTGCCAAGCTCTTTATGACCGTTGGAAAGTCAATTCAAAAAGCCCAAGATCTTTCCTAATAATTAAGAAACTGTCATCCAGCTGTCCTTGGACAGATGCAGTCCATCCTCTAGTACGAGGTTGCAGATTTTCTGGAAACGTGGACATGTGATGTCTTTTTCTTTTTCCTTTCTTCAAGGCTTGTAACGGCTTCATGTGAAGCCTTTTTCTCTTTCCTTTCTTTAAAACACAGGAAGGCTTTTATTTTTAGCTTTTTTGTTGTTGCCTTTTTGAAGATTGGCTTTATATTGTTTTCAATTCATACAAGAGTGACCTATAGGCCTCCTTGTAGCATTTGCACATGATATAATGCGTTACTTTCAAAGGTGATGGATTGTTTTTCAAGATATTGACTATAGACACATCCTATTGTAATCCTTCCTCGTACCTTTCTTTTGTCATCTGACTTCTTTACTTCAAAATCATAATCACTAAAGTAATTTTGTTATCATTAAAAACATTAAAGGGATTTTGTCTCAACAGTTATATGTTAGTGCACTCTTTAAAATGTATGATTTTAAATCTCTTGTACTTAGATTTAAATCTAGACTATGCTACTAAATTAAATCTCTTATATATGGATGGTGTATATAAATTAAATTATTTGTTTTATTCTGACGATGGCTTTATTTTGGTCTTTAAAATTGTTAATATTATTAAATTTGTTTTTATAGGTGATCGACATTAGTGGTGACTTTATTTTCCTATTTGAGTTGCATTTAATATTTATTTTGGTGAAATGTAAAAAAAAATTTGACAATTATGTCAGCAAAGTAGTCAAGAATCCTCCCTTGGTCCTAAAATATACACAATCAAAAGTTTATAATAAAATATCGATAAGTTTTCTGTCTCGAATGTCACACAAAATCTTTTTTTATCTTGATCAATAAGTTTTCTGCTTAGAATGTCACACAAAACAACACTATTATATTAAAATCAAAGAAAGAGTTATGTACGAAATTTTTTTGTCATGTCCATTTACAAACCCAAAATTCAGCCTTTGATAATATTGTAACAGAACCAAACACGGACATAATTAATGTGATTCAATAATTATAGCCGGTATGTACAAATAAAAAAAGTTAAGTATATTTATATTCATATACTATACACATACATAATGTATATTATGATTATGAAACTAAAGACTGTATATATAAGTGGAATATATATAGTACTTTCAAACAAATCGCATAAATTTTTTTACAATTATTTGAATTGATTTTCTTATAAATTCCTAATCTGAATACAATATTCCATGATGTGTACATTAGCAATTGAAATTTTACTATGATTAGAAAAACATTTTAGAGATAGGAATTTTTAATTTCTATAATAATGTATGAATCTAACTAGAAATATATGTTCAACTACTACAATTGATGGCTATCCTTGTCATCCTTGCCTCCATTAGGAGTTTGAACTTGCTAGATAAAGTTATTAATCACAACTTGATATTTTCTCTTGTTTTTTCTTAATTGATGCTAACTTTTTAAAAGTGTAACAAAATGCTCTATAGGGAAAAAAAACCAATATATTTGTGTGAAGTAATTAATATCTTTTTCTATGTCAATTATATCTTGGATGATATATATGCAAGTTGCACATTAAATGTGTGTTCCACCTTAAATATATTTTATATACATTCTCCTTTTTAATTATATATGTAACAAAAATGCATTTCATATGTGAAAGACATATCTCTAATTATTTTCTTTTAGTAATTCCATTTTTTTAATAAAGTGAAACATACACATGTATCTAATATGGTATAATTAGTACATAATCACAAAGAATCACTACATTAATTAGTATCTAAATCGGAACTAGATCAATTTTCTTATTTTTACAAAATTATACTTTTGTTTTGTTAATTAATTTTAATAGTTATTATAATAATATATATGTAGATAAATTAAAAAAATATTATTAATAATAAAATTCATAATAACATACACATTTTATCTTTAATTGTATGGTATAACTTATATTAGATTATTTACACATATTCATTTTCTATAAAGGTGTGCATAACCATTTTTTACTGTTGTTTCAATTTCTACTATATCATAATTTGCGTATTTTTTATTGTTTGTAATTTGCGGTTCATCTATTTTGATATTATTTTTATTCACAGTGCATAAGAGCTTTTCAGTTATCCTTAACTCCATTAAATTATAAGTTATAGACTTTTAAATTTAGTTTAATTTATGTTTAGATCTTTTTAAATTCCTTTTTTTTTCAATATTTTGGTCTATTTATATAAATATTTATTTTTAGTAATTCTCTTAAAAAATATCATGTTATAGTTATGAGATGCTGACGTATGTATAACGGTGTTGACATCTATGACATGACAAATTATAAAATGATTTTTAAGTTAGTCATCCATGATTTGGCTAAAATACCTACACCTTAAAGTTTAATTCAGTTTTTGGTTTGGTTCAATTTTTATTTCTCTTCATCATCTTCGTTTCTACCATTTTTTTTTCCACACCTTTTTTAAAAAAACTCTAAAATTCAAAATATGTAATTCCAATTAAAAAAAAACCAACAAAATAAAAATATTGAAAAATAATGTGAATTTTTGAAAAATTCAAAATATGAAATTTATCATTTAAATAAGAACTAAAAAATGGTTTACGATAAAAAAAATAAAAATAAAAAAAGATAAAGATAAATTCATTTTAAATACACTAAAAATTTCTAGTAATTAGTGTTTTAATTGAATCTTTTGCTCAATTTTTTTTTTTTTAATTTCTTAAACATGTTTTATTTTTTTCACAGACTAGTAGTTGATTTTGTTTTTGTGTATTTCAAGGAGGGGTTTACGGTCTCAAGCTACAAGTTCTTTCTTCTTCCAACAACATAAATTAAACTCGACCTTCATCATAAACATTAAAAAAAATAATTAAAAATAAAGCAAATATGAATTAAAAAATCTAGAATATATGAATATCAGCATATAATAGTAATTTTATAGTGGAAGATGATGAAGACAAAGAATAATTTTAAAGAAATAAAACTTAAATAATCAATTTAAGAAAATTAAAAAATATAGAAAACCAATCTGGTAAATGAGTCAAACTAAACCATAATTTTTTTTTTTTGGGTTGGTGAAAAAAGTATGAAAGTAGTATAAAAACTTATTGCACCCACGTAGCTAGACTTATAAGAGTTTAATTTATCAATTCAATTAGATTCAATTAGATTAAAACACAAGTGAAAGATTATAAGAGTTTAATTTATTAGATTCAATTAGATTAAAACACAAGTGAAAGATTATAAGAGTTTAATTTATCAATTCAATTAGATTAAAACACAATAAAAATTAAATTGGAAATAAAACAGTGAAATAAAAGCATTATTATTATATTTCATCAATCCAACTCTCTCGTATCCTAGTTATTAACACACATATTCTCGGTTACACATCAACATCATCATCACTAATCAAACATCATTAATTCTTTAATGAGTTGAGAAATCAACCCTCTTTCCTAAACATCAATTCCTTACATATATAAAAAAGAAGTTTGCATTAAATAATCATGGTTTACAACTATTAAACTTAATTATATTCCTAGTAATTTGTATCAATAGATAATTCATCGTAAATCAAGATTCAAATCGTATTTTTCAATAAAACTTCAAATCAACAAATCATATTATAGGTGACCAAGCTATGACAAGTATTAAGAATAAGGATAAATCATTACAATTGAAATATAACTAAAACATATTAATATAATCAAAAGAGATACATGACAGTTTGATTGATTACTCTATTTCCAATAAAGGGAAGTTTAGCTACTAATTTTCATAATAGCCATCAAAAGTACACATGAATATAGCTCTTCATTGATGAATCAAAACTTCTACTCCTTTGTTCTCCTTTTAACTCTCTCTCTGTCTCAAGTCTGAATCTTCCCAAAATGACTACATGTCCTTTTTTTAACTAAACTAAAAAAATGACATTTAAATAAATCAATCATAATTTAAAGGATAATATTGTAAATGAGATATAATTGAAAAAATTTAATCGACAAAAACAATTTTAAAAACTTAAAAGAGAACTAAATTATATTTAAAAGAATAAAATACATTTAGGAGAGGATTTGAACATTTCTTGTATCAAATTCCCAGATTTAGTCGGCATCACAATAAGCTATGAGGTCAAGATTTAAACATTTCTTCTACCAAATACTCAGATTGATCGTGCCAACAAGATATCTAAAAATCCTTTTTACTGTAGTAAGATGAGATTCTTTAGAAGAGGATTGAAATATTGCACAAATACCGACTACAAAGACTATGTCCGGTCTACTGGCTGTTAAATACAACAACGATCCAATCATCCCTTTGTACTCTTTTTCTGATATTGGAGTTCCTTCATCATCTTTGTGGTGCATGGAGAATGGGTGCATAGGAGTTCTCATACTCTTGGCTAAACTCATGTTGTATTTGTTAAGTAAATCTTTGGTGTATTTTTCTTGAGATATAAAAATGTCGTCCTCTAGGTGTTTAATTTGCAAACCAAGGAAGAATTTTAATTCTCCTATCGTACTCATCTCAAACTCACTTTGTATGAGGTTGGAGAATCCTTCACACATCTTTTCATTTGTGGACCCAAATATTATGTCATCAACATATATTTGTACAATCAATAAAGAGCTTGTTTAATCCATAAAGAGCTTTTGATAGTTTGAACACATGATTAGGCTTCTTTTCATTCACAAATCCAGGAGGTTGGTGAACATATACCTCTTCATTTAAGAATCCATTTGGAATAGTTTGATACCTTTATGAGTAGCATAAACCATGAGGATTCTTATTGCTTCAAGTCTTGCTACGGGTGCAAATATTTCATCGTAATCAATTCCTTCTTGTTGGTTGTAATCTTGTTCCACTAATTTTGCTTTATTTCTAATGACTTCTCCGTCCTCATTCAATTTGTTTCTAAATATCCATTTGGTTCCAATGACAGATTTTTCAAGAAGATGGGGCACAAGATTCCGTACTTTGTTTTTTTTCAAATTGTGAAAGTTCCTCCATCATAGCTTCAACTCATGATTTTTCACAAATAGCTTGATCAATTCTTTCGGGTTCAACTTTTGATATCATGGCCATGTTGATATTATTTTCCTTTAGAGAATTTCTGGATCTCACATCATCGGCAATATTCCCAATGATTAGTTCAAGAGGATGATGCGTAACAGTTTTCCATCCTCTCTAAGCTGGTTATTGAGAGGTTGGATCAAACTCATCCTCTTCGTTTGGACTAGGTGCTTGAGAGGATGAATGTTCTTCTTCTTCATATTTATCCATCTTTTCTAAACAGAAGTCATCAAACTCATAAAAATTAACAAGCATGGATTCCTCCACAGTTTGAGTCCTAAGATTATATATTTTATAACCTTTTGATGTTATGGAGTATCCTAGAAAAATAACTTTCCCTAATTTTCTTTATTATTTATAATGTAGCAATAACATCCAAATATATGAAAATAGGAAATATTACTTTTTCAGCCCTTCCATAGTTCATATGGAGTTTTGGTTAGAATTTTTCTAATTGATGTACGATTTGAAACATAACAAGTATTGTTAATAGCTTTGGCCCAAAAGTATTTTTCAATGTTGGCTTCATTTAAAATAGTTCTAGCCATTTCTTGTAAAGTTCTATTTTTCGTCTCAACAGCTCCATTTTGTTGGGGAGTTCTTGGGCAAGAAAAATTGCGAGAAATACCATTTTCTTCCAAAAGATTTTTAAAGGAATCATTTTCAAATTCACCTCCATGGTCACTTCTCACCGAGACAGTCTTTTATACTTTTTCATTTTGAATCTTTTTGCAAAAATGGTGGAATGCCTCAAAAGCTTCATCTTTATGTTTTATAAATAAAACCCATGTAAAACGAGAGAAATCATCATCAATTACAAAACCATACTTTTTTCCACTAAGACTTGAAGTTTTGATAGGACCAAAAAAGTCAATGTGAATAAGTTCAAGAGGATGATTTGTTGAAACAACATTTTTTGAGTGAAAGCTACTTTTGACTTGTTTTCCTTTGACTTAAGCATCACATACCTTGTCTTTCTCAAAATCAATTTTTGGAAGCCCTTTCACTAATTCTAATTTAGCTAATTTAGAAATAATACTTAAGCTTGTATGACCAGCTTGTTTGTGGCAAATCCATTTATCTTTATCAATGGATACAAAACAATATTCAGTAGGTAAATCATCCAGATAAAGTTCATATAAATTCTTTTTTCTAAAATCGAAAAAGAAAATTCTACCCGAGGATGAATGTTTAACCTCGCATAGAGTAGGCTTAAAAATAACTTCAAATCCATTATCACATAATTGACTAATGCTTAGTAAGTTATGTTTTAAACCATCCACATACTGAACATTTTCAATTTCAGTAGAATTATTTTTACCAATAATACATGTACCTTTTATTTGAGCTTTATCATTGTAACCAAACGTGCTGATCCTCCATCCTTTATTTTCAAGGAAATAAAACAGTGCTTATCCTCTGTTATATGCCTTGAGCAGCCACTGTCTAACTACCAAGGATTTCTTTTGATGATCAGAGGATGAACTTGTGTCAGAGTTTAAAAGTAACTTAGGTACCCATATAGCATTGGGTCATTGTTGGTTAGTTTTTTATCTTGTGAGGATTTTCTTTTTATGATAAAAAATAGAATCATGGTGCCCATGCTTACCATAGAATGAACAACTTTTCTTTACATTGTCAACTTTCTTCTTAGCATGATAGATTTTTAAAAAGTATGCCCAATTTTTTTGCAAAAAGTGCATTTTGGCATATCCTCTTGTTTTTTAGGCAAGAAAAAATTTTCGTACAATTTTTGTTTTTGAGAACTTTTAAAACCAATACCAACTATGTCAAATATTCCAAATTGAGAAGCCATTATCTTTTGAAATGTTTCAATAGATTTGACAAAGATGGAAATGTCATTTTTTAGTTCTTTAACCTCTATTTTCAAGATTTCCTTTACTGTGTCCTCTTCTGGAGGATGACTTTTGACATTCTTTTTATTTAAAAATGCTTGCTGCTCAAATGATTTCTCATGGGATAACTAGAAATCTACATTGATTTTTTTTTCATATTTCTCATTCTTGGCTTGAAGTTCCTCATTGAGTTTTTTTATTTCATAAAGTTGATTTTTGAGAAAACCACATTTATGAGATAAAGTGTTTGAGTAATTTAAAAGTTTGTCAAATTCAATTTCCAACTTCTCACAAGTAGGACACAATTATGAAATGATTACCCTTTCCATTTCAGATTTTGCCATGAGGCAAAGGTTGGCCTCTTCTTCCTTCTCTTGCTCAAAGGATAACTTGTCACTGTCATCCCAAGTAATCATCATGGATTTGTTTTTGTAGGGAAGTCTTCTTGAGTTCCTTTTGTTGAGAGGACACTCGGTTTTGTAGTGTCCCATCTTGTTGCAACCAAAATAAGTTATTTGACTTTTGTTAGTTTTTTCTTTTTAAGGAGATCCTCTATTCTGTCCTCTTCTGTTTATCATTCTCTGAATTCTTCTGGAAATCAGAGCGAGTTCATCCTCATCCTTAGATAGATGATACTCTGAGTTTTCCCTTTTTGTGACATCTTTATTCTTCTTGGAGGATGAACTTTCTATTTGCCTGGTTTTTAGATCAATCATTCTTCCCTTTTTGCTTGGTTTGTCTTCCAGCAACAATGGTCCATGAGCTCTTAGAGTACCAACTAAAATCTTCCAATTTCATGGTGGCCAAATCTCTTGCTTCTTTAATGGTAGTCACCATTGGCCTCCATTCTTTTGGTAAATTTGTTAGGATTTTTCTTATCTTTTCTTGAACGGAGTATACCTTTACAAGATATCCCAAGTTGTTTAATATGCTTGTTAACCTTGAGAACATTTCATCAATGGTTTCCTCTTCCTTCATTTTGAATAGTTCGAATTCTCTTACTCCCATGTCAATTCTTGCTTCTTTCACGTGGCTTGTTCCTTCATGATGGATCCTTAGAGTGTCCCAGAGCTCCTTAGCGGTTTTGCACTCTTTAACTCTATCATACTCTTCCCTACTCAAAGCACACGTTAGAAATATATGAGGTTTAGTGTTTAGGAGCACCTATGCATTTTCATCTGTCATCCACTGTGCTTGAGGTTTCTCATCGGAGGTTCCCCATTTTCAACCACATACCACATGTTGTTGTCTTGTGATATGAGAAATAGTCTCATTTTACCTTTCCAATGGTAGTAATCTGTGCCATCAAAATAGGGAGGTCGGTTGGATGATCCTCCTTCAGGATTATACTTAGCTTTATTCATTTTTTCTTTTAGATACTATCCTTTCAAAGAGGATGGAAACTCGAGGATGGTTGTTTAAATGTTAAATTAGAGTTGAGCAAAAGAAAGATAAATGTAAAGAATGACACACGCAACTTTTATATTGGTTCACCAAATGAAAGTTACGTCCTATCCTCACACACTTGTGAGATTTCACTAATTTTCAAACTGATCAACCTCTCACAGAGGATGATTAAACTTTGTGTATTCTTTAGCCTCACCAAGCTTACAATTAAGTTTCAACTATTTCCAAGTGTACCTCACATGGAAATTACAAATGGATATGTGTGTGATAGTTTTTCTTCTCTTAAATACTTTCTAAAAAGATATTTCAAAGATCTAATGTAGGATTGTAGAAAGTATGAAGAGAGGATGCATATTTCTTCTTGAAAGCTTTAAGATACTTGATCCTTTTTTAATGCAACATTGTTGTGTGTCTTGTAATGAAGAGTTTGCTGCCTTTTATAGAAGTCTTATGATGTTCCTTCCATGTCCTAAGCTTTTTATAATTGTTGGAAATTCAATTCAAAAAGCCCAAGGTCTTTCCTTATAATTACGAAACTCGCATCCAGCTGTCCTTGGACAGATGCAGTCCATCCTCTAGTACGAGGTTCCAGATTTTCAAGAAACTTGGACATGTGTTGTCCTTTTCTTTTTCCTTTCTTTAAGCCTTGTAAGAACACATGTGATGTCCTTTTTTTTCCCTTTATTTATGGCTTGTAAAGGCTTCACGTGAAGTCCTTTTCTCTTTCCTTTCTTTAAGACAGGTGAAGGCTTTTATTTTTAGCTTGTTTGTTGTTGCCTTTTTGAAGATTGACTTTATATTGCTTTCAAATCATACCTATAGGTCTGCTTGTAACCTTTGCACATGATATGATGGGTTGCTTAAAAGGTGTTGGGTTGCTTTCCAAGATATTGACCATAGACACTTCCTAGTGTAATCCTTCCTCGTACCTTTCTTTTGCCATCTGACTTCTTTACTTCAAAAACTTTATTTATTCATTCTTTAATATTGTTTTGCCTTTATTTAATGAATAAAACAATTTGGTTCAGCGAGGATTAAGATTTTGTAGATTTGAAGCTTTATCCTCTCGCGAGACCATCCTCAGGAATTTCAATCCTCGAGATTAGAATTAGATTTTTCTCTTTTTTGTCTTAATGATTAATAACCAGTTTTCTTATATGAATACACTCAAAACCACATATTAGTCCTTAACCACAATCATAATCATTTAAGTTATTTTGTTATCATTAAAACCATTAAAGGGATTTTGTCTCAACAGTTATATGTTAGTGCAATCTTTAAAATGTATGATTTTAAATCTCTTGTACTTAGATTTAAATCTAGACTATGCTACTAAATTAAATCTCTTATATACGGATGGTGTATATAAATTAAATTATTTGTTTTATTATGATGATGGCTTTGTTTTGGTCTTTAAAATTGTTAATATTATTAAATTTGTTTTGATAGGTGTTCGACACTAGTGGTGACTTTATTTTCCTATTTGAGTTGCATTTAATATTTATTTTTGTGAAATGTAAAAAAAATTTGACAATTATGTCAGCAAAGTAGTCAAAACTCCTCCCTCGGTCCTAAAATATACACAAGCAAAAGTTTGTAATAAAATATCGATAAGTTTTCTGCCTCGAATGTCACACAAAATCTTTCTTTATCTTGATCAATAAGTTTTCTGCTTAGAATTTCACACAAAACAACACTAGTATATTAAAATCCAAGAAAGAGTTGTGTACGAAATTTTTTATCATGTCCATTTACAAACCAAAAATTCAGCCTTTGATAATATTGTAACCGTAAGACCCATAATTTTAAATTATACTTTATGTATTTTAGTGTATTTTGGTACTGAACTCGGAGGCTTTTTAGCCAAAGTTATTAATATTTTGGGAGTTTAAACGACCAAAAAGATATTTTGATGCCCGATTAAAATTACTCGTTGATAAATAAATTAAATTAACTACGATGACTATTTTACAAAGAATTTAATTCGGGGGAGTTTTGTTAAAAATATCTCGAGTTTCTAAAAATCGTGCCTGTCAATTCAGTTGCGACGAGAGTAAATATTTTTAACAAAAAGTGGTTTGGGAAGTGATGGGTGAAATGGTAATTTTAATAAATATCTTGATATTTTGAGATATTTGTTAATTACAATTAATGTATATAATGAATATATGTTTGGAGGGAAAAGAAAAAAGAAAGGAAAAGAAGAAAGAAAAGAAAAGAAAGAGAAGAAAAGGAAAGAAAAACGATAGAAAGAAAACAGAACATCTTCTTCCTCTCCCTACCTCGCGAGAACCCCTCCTCTCTTCTTTTTCCTCATTTGCGTTTGTGCTTCCTTTTTATTCAAGAATAGAAACCCAAGGATTTGTGGGTGAGTAAGAACAAATTTCCAGCTTCTTCCTCCTTCTCGGATTCGAAAATGGTGTTTGGGTTTTCAAAACCGTCAAACGCAAACCTACACATTTCATCTAGATCTAAGCTTCATTATGCGAAGAGATAGAAGGGAAAGTTTCTCACCACCACGCTACGGTGCTAGTGAACCAACAATTAAAGCGACGTCGCGAGCAAAGATTTTACCGGATTTACTCGCGGTACCGTAATCGCACGTTAAAGTGTTGATTTGGGGAAAATGAATCTAATGCTTTTATAGGTAAAATCTTAGAGTTGGGTCTTGATGATATTGATGAGTGTTTTGTGGAAAATGAATATAACTCATTTATGTATGATTTTGAAGAAATGAAATTTGAGATGTTTTTGTTTGGATTTTGTGGAGAAATGAATTGATGTGATTTGGTGTGAATTGTGGATTGAATTTGTGAATATGTTTGAGTATGTTCTGTGTGGAATTTGAAAACCATTAGAGTTAAACGAGTATTAAGAATGGGGAATCTCTTAATGTCTATGTTTACTTAATGTTTTCGTGAAAATCATTAGAGTTAAACGAGTATTAGAAATGGGGAATCTTTTAATATCTCTGTTTACTTAACGATTGTTGTGAAAATTGTTAGAGTTAAATGAGTATTAAAAATGGGGAATCTTTTAATATCTGCATTTACTTAACGATTGTCGTGGATAGAGTCAGAGTATGCTCATGCATTTCATATTTGGTAAATTGTGCAGACCCGTGATAGGTGGCACCTCGGTAAATAGTACTTTGGCCTGTGATAGGCGGTACATTTACGATTTACGTTTCTTTTAGTAAATCGTGTAGACCCATGATAGGTGGCACCTCGGTAAATAGTACTTCGGCCTGTGATAGGCAGTACATTTATGAGTTACGTTTCTTTTTAGTAAATCGTGCAGACCCGTGATAGGTGGCACCTCGGTAATTTAGTACTTAGGCCTGTGATAGGCGGTACAATTATGATTTACGACCCTTTGAGGAGGGTTTTGGTTTGGAATTCCGAGTCCATGCATTTTGGCATATACGCATTGCATTAGGGTGCTTGGTACACGAGTCGTGTTTAAATCTAGATTATGATTGAGTGTTTGAACTTGAGTCGTGTTTGAACTTGACAGGTGGCACCTTGGTAAATAGTACATTGGCCTGTGATAGGCGGTACATTTACAATTCACGGTTTTTTGTAAATTGTGCAGACCCGTGATAGGTGGCACCTTTGTAAATAGTACTATGGCCTGTGATAGGCGGTACATTTACGATTTACGTTTCTTTTTAGTAAACCGTGCAGACCCGTGATAGGTGGCACCTCGGTAATTTAGTACTTTGGCCTGTGATAGGCGGTACAATTATGATTTACGACCCTTTGAGGAGGGTTTTAGTTTGGAATTCCGAGTCCATGCATTTTGGCATATACGCATTGCATTAGGGTGCTTGGCACACGAGTCGTGTTTGAATCTAGATTATGATTGAGTGTTTGAACTTGAGATGTCCTAGTAATTGCGTTGCCATTGCTAAGTGTTATGTTGTGAAATTGTGTGTAAGTGTTATTGATTTGAAAACTATTTTGAGACTCAAGATGTCGTGGTGATTGTGTTGTAATTGCTAAGTGTTGCATTTTGGAATTGTGTGTGGTGTGTAATTGTGATTGATTCAGTTTATTTAGTTTAGAAAAACATCAGAAAAATCGATTTCCCAATCGATGCTGTTATAAGATATTTATCAAAATCGATATGCCAATCAATTTGGCAAGTTACAGGGGCTCAACTTTTATCAATATCGATTTGCCAATCGATTTGGCAAGTTACAAGGGTTCAACATTTATAAAAATCGATTTGCCGATCGATTTGGCAAGTTACTGGGGCTCAACTTTTATCAAAATCGATTTGCCAATCGATTTGGCAAGTTACAAGGGCTCAACTTTAATAAAAATCGATTTGCCAATCGATTTGGCAAGTTAGAGGGGCTCAGCTTTTATCAAAATCGATTTGCCAATCGATTTGGCAAGTTACAGGGGCTCAACTATTTAAGAAATCGATTTGCCAATCGATTTGGCAAGTTACAGGGGCTCAACTATTTAGGAAATTGATTTCCCAATCGATTGATTTAGACCCAGAATACAAGTTTCACTAAAAACCATTAAGAAAATCGATTTCCCAATCGATTTGCTCAGTAGAAACTTTTATTCTGAGTCATACAATCGATTGCCCAAATTGATTCATCAATTGATTCATTACTTGATTGATTAAAACCTACTGTGATTTCATCTTTACTTGGCAAGTAACATATGAACGTTTAGCATATGGAAAACCCTTTTAAGGTGCATGCTAAGTTGAAAGGTTATTTTGTGCATTTAAAAACTTAAATGTTATGTGTTAATTGTTAATTTCGGTTGGTGACCCTTTACAACTATTGTGGAAATCTGGGCTTTGCCCTCAAATGAGAGCCATGATAATCGTACCGATTCGTACCCTTTGGATGGGGATGTAGATGGAAACACCTGACTGGAGCTATGTTAGGAGGATCTAGCGGGGCGCGTGAAGATCACTCATGGTGTATAGTTTTTTGTAGAATGATCATATTAGGTTGACGTATAGGGACTAGATGTCTTTCTTTTGGATTGTGTTTATTTTAAATTGGAGGATTGTACCTATGCTAATATTGTCAGCATGACATTTTATTTTCGATGGGTCCCATGTACCACTTTTGACGTACTATTCCGCTGTTTGTAAATTATGTTGACTTAATTGTCGTTGTGTTATGACTGAAATATTTATCCAAAGGTATTTCCTTATTTATTTCTTGGTTTTATGAATTTGTTTTGAAAAAAAAATACACTCTCGCTTTGAAAATCGGGGTGTTACATTGTGGTATCAGAGCTTTGGTTTAGATTTCCTTGGGGATGTGTAGTTTTGGTTATAGATTGTAGGTCAACCTGTAGGTTGGGAGTTGTTATCTGATCATGCGTCTGTTTAGGTGGTTTGAGTTGTCAGGTCCAAAATAATTATTATGTGTTGATGTGGTCGGAAGTTAGTTTTGGAATTATTTGAAGTAGTTTTAAGACTCTACTTTATGATGGTTTTATAGGGAAACCATGCCACCAAGAAGGAATGACGCTTCGAGAGCCAATGCTAATAGGGATGATCGAATGGTGGAGGCTATGAATAACATGGCTGCTTCTGTGGCTGCACATACTGCGGCCAAGACTCAACGTGATCTTGAAAAGAGGGAAAGAGAGATTCGTGCTGCAGAGTCAAGAGGATTAGAAGACTTTCGTCGTTACAATCCTCCCAAGTTTAAGGGGGGTGAGAATTGAGAGAAAGCGGATCAATGGATCCAATAAGTGGAAAAGATCTTCGAAATGATTAAATTTCAGGCGAGAGTGAAGGTCAACTATGCCACTTATATGATATTGGGGGTTGCTGAGTACTGGTGGAGGAGTACAAGATTGTTGATGGGGTCAGCTCACGAGGAGGTGAATTGGGAATCATTCAAAAGGAAGTTTTTAGACAAATACTTCCCGATGAGTACCAGGACTAAATTGGGTGATGATTTTCTGAAAGTGCATCAGGGGAACATGACCGTGGGCGAATATGCTTCTAAATTTGAATCGCTATCAAGGCATTTCAGGTTTTTCCGTGAAGAGATTGATGAACCATTCATGTGTCATCGTTTCCAAGACGGACTAAAGGATGAGATTCAAGACTCTGTCTTACCCTTGGGAATTCAACGTTTCAAAGTTCTTGTGGAAAAATGTAGAGAAGTTGACGATATGAAGAATAAGAGGGCTAGCCGAGGAGGGAATTTTAGTTCAAGAGGGCCTAGTCGAGTGAATCATCAAAACAACAAGGGGAAACAAGTTGCTAAACCTTACAATCGACCACCAAATAACAACGGTGGGCAGAATCACCCAGGGAACCAGAATTTCGGAAGACAATTGGGACGAGTGGTTCGATGTTTCCGATGTGGGGAAGAGGGACATTATGCTAATGCTTGTACCCCTAATATTCTCACCTGCTACAATTGTCAGAAGCCAGGGCACATGGCAAAGGATTGCACGGCTCCGAAGGTGGAACCAGTTGTGAATGTAACTAGGGCTACTCGTCCTACTGCTAGAGGACGCGTTTATTGCGTGAGTGCTGAAGCTGGAAATCCATTTGGAAATCTGATTCAACGTGACTGCGAGATTGCAGGTAACACTCTAACTGCACTTTTTGATTCGGGGGCAACCCATTCCTTCATTGCTATGGATTGTCTGAATCGTTTGAAGTTATATGTGTCGCCTCTACCTTTTGATTTGGTTGTTTCTACACCTGCTAAGACTTTGACAGTAAATTCTGCATGTTTACATTGTCAAGTAACTATACAAAATAGGGATTTCTTGATTAATTTGATTTGTTTACCTCTACAATCACTCGGGGGCAACCCATTCCTTCATTGCTATGGATTGTCTGAATCGTTTGAAGTTATATGTGTCGCCTCTACCTTTTGATTTGGTTGTTTCTACACCTGCTAAGACTTTGACAGTAAATTCTGCATGTTTACATTGTCAAGTAACTATACAAAATAGGGATTTCTTGATTAATTTGATTTGTTTACCTCTACAATCACTCGAGGTCATTCTCGGTATGGATTGGATGTCGTATCATTATGTGATCTTAGACTGTGCTCGCAAATTGGTTCTTTTCCCCGAACCAAAAGTTGTTAAGTATCTAGCTGCCAACAAACTCCGAGTGTCACTAAGAGAAGGAACTCATGAGTTTTTGTCTCTGGCTAATGTGGGGGCAAAGATAAATGTGAACATAGAAGATGTGATGCTTGTCAAGTGTATCGCTATGGGGAGCTCCAGTTTTTCTAGTTAAGAAGAACGACGGAAGCCCGCGCTTATGTGTGGATTATAGACAGCTTAATAAGGCAACTATTAAGAATCGTTATCCTTTGCCACACATAGATGATTTAATGGATCAGTTGAGAGGGGCCGCAATATTTTCGAGGATTGACTTGAAGTCGGGTTACCATCAGATTCGAGTAAGGGAAGGAGATATTCAGAAAACTGCTTTCAGAACTCGTTATGGGCATTATGAATATCTTGTTATGCTGTTTGGAGTTTCCAATGCACCAGCAATTTTCATGGAATACATGAATAGAATCGTTAATCCATTCCTTGATAAATTTTTTGTGGTGTTCATTGATGATATATTAATTTATTCAAGAATTGAAGAAGAGCATGGAGAACATTTACGTCAAGTTCTTGAGATTTTACGCGAGAAACAATTGTATGCCAATCTGACAAGTGTGAGTTTTGGCTAGAAGAAGTGAATTTCTTAGGACATGTGATAACTAAGGAAGGAATCGTTGTAGATCCGGCCAAGATTGAGGCGGTTCTTGCTTGGAAACAGCCTCAGACTGTCATTGACATACGAAGTTTCGTAGGACTGACAGGGTACTACAGGAGGTTTATTGAAGGTTTTTCTATGATTGTGACTCCATTGACACAACTTACCAGAAAAGATCAATCGTTCGCATGGACAGAGAAGTGTGAGGAAAATTTTCAGTTACTAAAGAGAAAATTGACGACCTCACCATTATTGGTATTACCGCAATCAGAAGAACCCTATGAATTTTATTGTGATACATCTCACCAAGGTTTGGGATGTGTTCTGATGCAACACAAGAATGTTGTAGCTTATGCCTCAAGGCAATTGAAGAATCATGAGAGAAACTATCCTACTCATGATTTGGAGCTTGCTGCTGTTGTTTTTGCGTTGAAGATCTGGAGGCACTATTTATATGGGTGCACGTTCATCGTGTTCAGTGAGCATAAAAGTTTGAAATATTTGTTTGATCAGAAGGAATTGAACATGTGCCAGAGACGATGGATGGAGACTCTCAAGCATTTTGATTTCACACTACAGTACCATCCTGAGAAGGCCAATGTAGTGGCTGATGCGTTGAGTAAAAAAAATGTATTAGTGTCTTCAACAATTATGGCTAGACAACAAGAGTTGTGGGAAGCTTTTAGAGACCTACACTTGAACGTAGAGTTTGCACCGGGAATTTTGAAATTCGGAATGATTATGATTTCGAGTGGACTACTTGAAGACATTGCAAATTCTCAAGAGGACGTCTTAATTCAAGAGAAGAGGAACCTAATAGTGCAAGGGAAGACAACTGAGTTTAAGATTGGATCAGATAATATTTTGCGATGTAATGGTAGGATTTGTGTACCAGAAATTACAGATATGAGGAAAATAATTTTACAAGAGGCTCATAAGAGTAAGTTGAGTATTCATCCTCGAGCAACAAAGATGTATCAGGATTTGAGACATAATTATTGGTGGCCAAGAATGAAGAAACATGCAGCAGAGTATGTATCAACTTGTCTAACTTGTTAGAAAGCGAAGGTGGAACATCAGCGACCTGTTGGGATGTTGCAACCTTTAGATATACCTGAATGGAAGTGGGACAACATTTCCATGGATTTTATAAATGGATTGCCTAAAACAAGGAGAAAGAATGATTCTATATGGGTGATAATGGATCGACTGACTAAATACGGACACTTTTTGCCAGTAAAGACCACCTATAAGGTAGATACACTAACAGAGATCTACATTGCTGAGATTGTGAGATTACACGGAGTACCATCGAGTATTGTATCAGACCATGATCCGAGTTTCACATCATATTTTTGGGGAACATTGCACGAAGTGTTGGGAACGAAACTACGATTGAGTTCAGCTTACCATCCACAAACGGACGGACAGACTGAAAGGACAAATCAGTCCCTGGAAGATCTATTGAGAACATATGTATTAGATGATAGAGGAAGTTGGGATGATGTACTTCCGTTGATTGAGTTCACCTACAACAATAGTTTCCGCGCAAGTATTGGAATGGCACCATATGAGGCTTTATATGGGCGCAAGTGTCAAATGCCCTTGTGTTGGTATAAGGACGATGAAAGTATGATTGTCATACCAGAGATGGTGCAACAGACTACAACTAAGGTAAGGAAGATCAAGGAGAAAATGAAGACTTCACAAGATCATCAAAAGAGTTACGCGGACAAGCGTCGCATACTCTTAGAATTCAAATAGGGTGACCATGTATTTTTAAGAGTCACACCTACTACTGGAGTTGGTAAAGCCTTGAAATCGAAGAAGATGACTCTGAAATTCATTGGACCATATAAGATTTCTACACGAATTGGGCCTGTTGCTTATCGGATTGCATTGCCTCCGATACTATCCAATATTCATGACATGTTTCATGTGTCACAGTTGAGGAAATATCTTGCAGATCCATCTCATGTGATCGAACCAGATACAATCCAACTAAAGGATAACTTGTCATTCGAAGTACCACCTGTGAGAATTGATTACACAAAAATTAAGCGATTGAGGACCAAGGATGTTTCGTTGGTCAAGGTGATTTGGAACCCAATTACTAGAGATGCGACTTGGGAACTGGAGAGCAAGATGAGAGAACAACACCCAAAGTTATTTATCGACGCATAGTTTCGAGGACGAAACTAATTTTAGAGTGGTAGTAATGTAAGACCCATAATTTTAAATTATACTTTATGTATTTTAGTGTATTTTGGTACTGAACTCGGAGGCTTTTTAGCCAAAGTTATTAATATTTTGGGAGTTTAAATGACCAAAAAGGTATTTTGATGCCCGATTAAAATTACTCGTCGATAAATAAATTAAATTAACTACGGTGAATCTTTTACGAAGAATTTAATTCTGGGGAGTTTTGTTAAAAATATCTCGAGTTGCTAAAAATTGTGCCTATCAATTCAGTTGCGACGAGTGCCTATCAATTCAGTTGCGACGAGAGTAGACATTTTTAACAAAAAGTGGTTTGGGAAGTGATGGGTGAAACGGTAATTTTAATAAATATCTAGATATTTTGAGATATTTGTTAATTACAATTAATGTATATAATGAACATCTTCTTCCTCTCCCAACCTCGCGAGAACCCCTCCTCTCTTCTTCTTCCTCATTTGCGTTTTTGCTACCTTTTTGTTCAAGAATAGAAATCCAAGGATCTGTGGGTGAGTAAGAACAAATTTCCAGCTTCTTCCTCGTTCTCGGATTCGAAAACGGTGTTAGGGATTTCAAAACCGTCAAACGCAAACCTACACATTTCATCTAGATCTAAGCTTCATTACACGAAGAGATAGAAGGGAAAGTTGCTCACCACCACGCTACGGGGCTAATGAACCAACTATGGAAGCAACTTCGCGAGCGAAGATTTTACCGGATTTACTCGCGGTACCGTAATCGCACGTTAAAGCTATCATTAAGGTAAGGGCTCCTTCCAAACTTTTAGTTTGCATTTAGGGACTTATCTGTGGTTGTGTGGAAAAGAATTTTGTTAGGGTTAAAGTGTTGATATGGGGAAAATGAATCTAATGCTTTTATGGGTACAATCTTAGAGTTGGGTCTTGATGATATTGATGAGTGTTTTATGGAAAATGAATATAACTCATTTATGTATGATTTTGGAGAAATGAAATTTGATGTGTTTGAGTGGTGTGTTGTGATGATTTGTGTTCGTCGTATTTGACGTGTTCATAATTAATGCTTATGAAATTTGAGATGTGTTTGGTTGGATTTTGTGGAGAAATGAATTGATGTGATTTGGTGTGAATTGTGTATTGAATTTGTGAATATGTTTGAGTATGTTCTATGTGGAATTTGAAAACCATTAGAGTTAAACGAGTATTAAGAATGGGGAATCTCTTAATGTCTACGTTTACTTAATGTTGTCGTGAAAATAGAGTTAAACGAGTATTAAAAATGGGGAATCTTTTAATATCTCTGTTTACTTAATGTTTGCAGTAAAAATCGTTAGAGTTAAACGAGTATTAGAAATGGGGAATCTTTTAATATCTCTGTTTACTTAACGATTGTTGTGAAAATTGTTAGAGTTAAATGAGTATTAAAATTGGGGAATCTTTTAATATATGTATTTACTTAACGATTGTCGTGGATAGAGTTAGAGTATGCTCATCATGCATTTCATATTTGGAAAATCGTGCAGACCCGTGATAGGTGGCACCTCGGTAAATAGTACTTCGGCCTGTGATAGGAGGACATTTACGATTATGTTTCTTTTAGTAAATCGTGCAGACCCGTGATAGGTGGCACCTCAGTAATTTAGTACTTTGGCCTGTGATAGGCGATACAATTATGATTTACGGCCCTTCGAGGAGGGTTTTGGTTTGGAATTCCGATTTCATGCATTTTGGCATACACACATTGCATTAGAGTGCTTGGAACACGAGTCGTGTTTGAATCAAGATTATGATTGAGTGTTTGAACTTGAGATGTCGTTGTAATTGCGTTGTCATTGCTAAGTGTTATGTTGTGAAATTGTGTGTAAGTGTGATTGATTTCAAAACTATTTCGAGACTCAAGATGTCGTGGTGATTGTGTTGTAATTGCTAAGTGTTGCGTTTTGGAATTGTGTGTGGTGTGTAATTGTGATTGATTCAGTTTATGTAGTTTAGAAAAACTTCAGAAAAATTGATTTCCCAATCGATTCTGTTAAAAGATATTTATCAAAATCAATTTGCCAATCGATTTGGCAAGTTACAGGGGCTCAGCTTTTATAAAAATCGATTTGCCAATCGATTTGGCAAGTTACAGGGGCTCAGCTTTTATAAAAATAGATTTGCCAATCGATTTGGCAAGTTATAGGGGCTCAGCTTTTATTAAAATCGATTTGCCAATCGATTTGGCAAGTTACAGGGGCTCAGCTATTTAAGAAATCGATTTGGCAAGGTACAGGGGCTCAGATATTTAGGAAATCGATTTCCCAATTGATTGATTTAGACCCAGAATACATGTTTCACTAAAAACCTTTAAGAAAATCGATTTGCTCAATAGAAACTTTTATTCTGAGTCATACAATCGATTGCCCAAATTGATTCATCAATTGATTCATTACTTGATTGATTAAAACCTATTTTGATTTCATCTATACTTGGCAAGTATTATATCTTTACTTGGCAAGTATTATATGAACGTTTAGCATATGGAAAACCCTTTTAAGGTGTATGCTAAGGTGAAAGGTTATTTTGTGCATTTAAAAACATAAATTTTATGTATTAATTGTTAATTTCAGTTGGTTTTACAACTATTGTGGAAATCTGGGCTTTGCCCTCAGATGAGAACCAGGATAATCCTACCGGTTCGTACCCTGTGAATGGGGATGTAGATGGAAACACTTGACTCGAGCTATGTTAGGAGGATCCTGCGGGGCGCGTGAAGATCCCTCAAGGTGTATAGTTTTTTGTAGAATGATCATATTAGGTTGACGTATAGGGACTAGATGTCTTTCTTTTGGATTGTGTTTATTTTAAATTGGAAGACTGTACCTATACTAATATTGTTTGCCTGACATTTTATTTTCGGTGGGTCCCATGTACCACTTTTGTCGTGTAAATACTTTGGATTTGTATTTCAAAAAACTATTCCGGTGTTTGTAAATTATGTTGACTTAATTGTCATTGTGTTATGACTTAAATATTTATCCAAAGGCATTTTCTTATTTATTTATTGGTTTTATGAATTTGTTTTGAAAAAAAAAATACACTCTCACTTTGAAAATCAGGGTGTTACAGTAACAGAACCAAACACGAACATAATTAATGTGATTCAATAATTATAGCCGGTATGTACAAATAAAATAAAAAGTTAAGTATATTTATATTTATATACTATACACATACATAATGTATATTATGATTATGATACTAAAGACTGTGTATATAAGTGGAATATATATAGTACTTTCAAACGAATCGCATAAATTTTTTCACAATTATTTGAATTGATTTTCTTATAAATTCCTAATCTCAATACAATATTCCATGATGTGTACATTAGCAATTGAAATTTTACTATGATTAGAAAAACATCTTAGAGATAGGAATTGTTTTTAAATATGGACTCAAAAATGATTTACGATAAAAGAAAAATAAAAATAAAAAATGAAAAAGATAAATTCATTTTAAATACACTAAAAATGTCTAGTGTTTTTCATCCCTTCCATAGTTCATATGGAGTTTTGGTTAGAATTTTTCTAATTGACGTACGATTTTAAACATAACAAGTAGTGTTAATAGCTTTGGCCCAAAAGTATTTTTCAATGTTGGCTTCATTTAAAATAGTTCTAGCCATTTCTTGTAAAGTTCTATTTTTCCTTTCAACAGCTCCATTTTGTTGGGGAGTTCCTGGGCAAGAAAAATTGCGAGAAATACCATTTTCTTCCAAAAGATTTTTAAAGGATTCATTTTCAAATTCACCTCCATGGCCATTTCTCACCGAGAGAGTCTTTTATCCTTTTTCATTTTGAATCTTTTTGCAAAAATGGTGAAATGCCTCAAAAGCTTCATCTTTATGTTTTAAAAATAAAACCCATGTAAAACGAGAGAAATCATCAACAATTACAAAACCATACTTTTTTCCACTAAGACTTGGAGTTTTGATAGGACGAAAAAAGTCAATGTGAATAAGTTCAAGAGGATGGTTTGTTGAAACAAATTTTTTTGAGTGAAAGCTACTTTTGACTTGTTTTCCTTTGACTCAAGCATCACATACCTTGTCTTTCTCAAAATCAATTTTTGGAAGCCCTTTCACTAATTCTAATTTAGCTAATTTAGAAATAGTACTTAAGCTTGTGTGACCAATGGATACAAAACAATATTCAGTAGGTAAATCATCCAGATAAAGTTCATATAAATTCTTTTTTCTAAAACCGAAAAAGAAAACTCTACCCGGGGATGGATGTTTAACCTCGGTAAGAGTAGGCTTGAAAATAATTTCAAATCCATTATCACATAATTGACTAATGCTTAGTAAGTTATGTTTTAAACCATCCACATACTGAACATTTTCAATTTTAGCAAAATTATTTTTACCAATAATACATGTACCTTTTATTTGAGATTTATCATTGTAACCAAACTTGACTGATCCTCCATCCTTTATTTTCAAGGAAATAAAACAGTGCTTATCCTCTGTCATATGCCTTGAGCAACCACTATCTAAATACCAAGGATTTCTTTTGATGATCAGAGGATGAACCTGTGTTAGAGTTTAAAAGCAACTTAGGTACCCATATAGCATTGGGTCCTTGTTGGTTACTTTTTTATCATGTGAGGATTTTCTTTTTATGATAACAAATAGAATCACGGTGCCCATGCTTACCATAGAATGAACAACTTTTCTTTACGTTGTCAACTTTCTTCTTAGCATGACAGATTTTGAAAGTATGCCCAAATTTTTTTCAAAAAATGAATTTTGGCATATCCTCTTGTTTTTTAGACAAGAAAAAATGTTCGTACAATTTTTGTTTTTGAGAACTTTTAAAACCAATACTAACCATGTCAAATATTCCAAATTGAGAAGCCATTATCTTTTGAAATGTTTCAATAGATTTGACAAAGATGGAATGTCAATTTTAGTTCTTTAACCTCTGTTTTCTAGATTTCCTTTTCTGTGTCCTCTTCTGGAGGATGACTTTTGACATTCTTTTTATTTAAAAATGCCTGCTGCTCAAATGATTTCTCATGAGATTACTAGAAATATACAATGATTTTTTTTTCCTATTTCTCATTCTTGGCTTGAAGTTCCTCGTTGAGTTTTTTTATTTCATAAAGTTGATTTTGTGAAAACCACATTTATGAGATAAAGTGTTTGAGTAATTTAAAAGATTGTAAAATTCAATTTCTAACTTCTCACAAGTAGGACACAATTCTAAAATGATTACCTTTTCCATTTCAGATTTTGCCATGAGGCAGAGGTTGGCCTCTTCTTCCTTCTCTTGCATAGAGGATAACTTGTCATTGTTATCCCAAGTAATCATCATGGATTTGTTTTTGTAGGGAAATCTTCTTGAGTTCCTTTTGTTGAGAGGACACTCGGTTTTGTAGTGTCCCATCTTGTTGCAACCAAAATAAGTTATTTGACTTTTGTTAGTTTTTTCTTTTTGAGGAGATCCTCTATCCTGTACTCTTTTGTTTATCATTCTTTGAATTCTTCTAGAAATTAGAGCGAGTTCATCCTCACCCTTAGATAGAGGATACTCTGAGTTTTCCTTTTTTATGACATCTTCATTCTTCTTGGAGGATGAACTTTCTATTTGGCTGGTTTATAGAGCAATCATTCTTCCCTTTTTGCTTGGTTTGTCTGCCAGCAACAATGGTTCATGAGCTATTAGAGTACCAACTAAATCTTCCAATTTTATGGTGGCCAAATCTCTTGCTTCTGTAATGGCAGTCACCATTGGCCTCCATTCTTTTGGTAAATTTGTTAGGATTTTTCTTATCCTTTCTTGAACGGAGTATACCTTTACAAGAGATCTCAAGTTGTTTAATATGATTGTTAACCTTGAGAACATTTCATCAATGGTTTCCTCTTTCTTCGTTTCGAAAAGTTCGAAATCTCTTACTACCATGTCAATTCTTGCTTCTTTCACGTGGCTTGTTCCTGATGGATCCTTAAAGTGTCCCAGAGCTCCTTAGCGGTTTTGCACTCTTCGACTCTATCATACTCTTCCCTACTCAAAGAAAACGTTAGAAATAAATGAGGTTTAGAGTTTAGGAGCACCTTCGCATTTTCATCTGTCATCCACTGCGCTTGAGGTTTCTCAATGGAGGTTGCATCTATGTTGTTAGTTCTATTGACGTGATCCCCATTTTCAACCACAAACCACATGTTGTTGTCTTGTGATATGAGAAATAGTCTCATTTTACCTTTCCAATGGTAGTAATCTGTGCCATCAAAATACGGAGGTCGGCTGGATGATCCTCCTTTAGGAATATACTTAGCTTTAGACATTTTTTCTTTTAGATCTTTTTCTCTTACACTGTTAGGTGTATTTTTCTAGAGAACCTTGCTCTAATGCCAATTGATGTAGCTAAATATCACTAGAAGGGGGGTTGAATAGGGATTTTCCTGTTTAAAAATAATTTTCTCGTGTTTTAGATACTATCCTCTCAGAGAGGATGGAAAATAGAGGATGGTTGTTTAAATGTTAAATCAGATTTGAGCAAAAGAAAGATAAATGTAAAGAATGACACACACAACTTTTATATTGGTTCACCCAATGAAAGCTACGTCCAGTCCTCACACACTTGTGAGATTTCACTAATTTTCAAACTGATCAACCTCTTATAGAGGATGATTAAACTTTGTGTATTCTTTAGCCTCACCAAGCTTACAATTAAGTTTCAACTATTTCCAAGTGTACCTCACATGGAAATTACAAATTGATATGTGTATGATAGTTTTTCTTCTCTTAAATACTTTCTAAAAATATATTCCAAAGATCTAATGTAGGATTGTAGAAAGTATGAAGAGAGGATGCATATTTCTTCTTGAAAGCTTTAAGATACTTGATCCTTTTTTAATGCAATATTGTTGTGTGTCTTGTAATGAAGAGTTTGCTGCCTTTTATAGAAGTCTTATGATGTTCCTTCCATGTGCTAATCTCTTTATGACTGTTTGAAAGTCAATTCCAAAAGCCCATGGTCTTTCCTTATAATTACGTAACTGGCATCCAGTTGTCCGTGGACAGATGCAATCCATCCTCTAGTACAAGGTTGCATATTTTCTGGAAACTTGGACATGTGTTGTCCTTTTCTTTTTCCTTTCTTTAAGCCTTGTATGACCACATGTGATGTCCTTTTTTTCCCCTTTCTTCAAGGCTTGTAAAGGCTTCACGTGAAGTCATTTTCTCTTTCCTTTCTTTAAGACATGTGAAGGCTTTTATTTTTAGCTTGTTTGTTGTTGCCTTTTTGATGATTGACTTTATATTGCTTTCAAATCATACCTATAGGTCTGCTTGTAGCCTTTGCACATGATATGATGGGTTGCTTTAAAAGGTGTTGGGTTGCTTTCCAAGATATTGACCATAGACACATCCTAGTGTAATCCTTCCTAGTACCTTTCTTTTACCATCTGACTTCTTTACTTCAAAAACTTTATTTATTCATTCTTTAATATTGTTTTGCCTTTATTTAATGAATAAAACAATTTGTTTCAGCGAAGATTAGTGTTCTGCAGATTTGAAGCTTTATCCTCTCGCGAGACCATCCTCAGGAATTTTAATCCTCCAAATTTAAATCTCGTGTACTTAAATATAAATCTAGACTATGCTACTATTTATATGCTTTTTAGAATTTAAAATTTTATTTTTAAAGATAGTTTTAAAAGTTAGTTCGTTAGGAAAATTGTAATCTTTTGTTTTACTTAATTGCATTAGAGTTTAATTATTACGCATTGTAAATATAAAAAGTTTTATACTCTCAGCATTTCGCAAGTAATCAATCGCGATAATAATTTAAGAAATTATTTTGATAAAGATTAAATATCTCTAACAACTAACTGATATGATTGATGATTAATAGTATCAAAATTTTATATACTGATGGTGTATATAAATTAAATTATTTTTTTTATTCTGATGATGGCTTTGTTTTGATCTTTAAAATTGTTAATATTATTCAATTTATTTTGATAGGTGTTCGACGTTAGTGGTGACCTTATTTTACTATTTGACTATGTTGGTGAATTATATAATATATTTTAAATTTAAAAATTATTATTTTTTGTTGATAATTTTGATAGATATGAGTTGCATTTAATATTTAAATTTGTGAAATATAAATTTTTTTTGACAATTATGTCCGCAAAGTAATCAAGAATCCTCCTTCAGTCCTAAAATATACACAAGCAAAAGTTTGTGATAAAATATCAATATATATATATATAATTTAAATTTTGATACGTTTTATACTTTAAATGTCACACAAAATCTTTTTTTATCTTGATCAATAACTTTTCTATTTAGAATGTCACACAAAACAACAATATTATATTAAAATCAAAGAAAGAGTTATGTACGAATTTTTTTTATCATGTTCATTTACAAACCAAAAAATCAGCCTTCGATAATATTGTAACATAACCAAACACAGACACAATATTCCATGGTGTGTACATTAGCAATTTGAATTTAACTATGATTAAAACAAACTTCTTAAAGATTGGAATTTCTAATTTCAATAATAATATAAGAATCTAACTAGGAATCTATATTCAACTACTACAATTGATGGCTATCCTTGTCATCCTTGCCTCCATTAGGAGTTTGAACTTGCTAGATAAACTTATTAATCAAAACTTACAATTTTCTCTTGTTTTTTTCTTAATTTAGCTAGGAATCTATGTTCAACTACTACAATTGATGGCTATCCTTGTCATCCATGCCTCCATTAGGAGTTTAAACTTGCTAGGTAAAGTTATTAATCACAACTTAGTATTTTCTCTTGTTTTTTTCTTAATTGATGCTAACCTTTTATCTTTAATTGTGTGGTAGAACATATCTTAGATTATTTGCACATATCTATTTTCTATAAAAGGTGTACACAACCTTTTTTTACTATTGTTTCAATTTCTACTATATAATAGTTTGTGTGGGACCTCACGAAAGCAAATTTCTAGTAATGCAAAGTCTTTATTTTGTTAACTTTGTTTTGTTTTGTTGTTGTCTTTTGGATAATTGTCTTAATTGTCTTCACGAAAGGCATAAGTGGATATAAGTCTTTCAAGAGCAAGGTTCGATCCTCAAAAGCTTCCTCATGTACTAATTCCGAAAGCAACATTAATTTGGGAGATGATAATGAAGACGATTGTTTTAGTATCTTCACCCTGAACATTAATTTATATCCAAAACACTGTTTAATCTGTCATGTATTAGGCCTCTCCCAATTTTTGTTGTGGATTTTCGTGGAAAATTCGTTCTCAAATGAAATCAGAAGACAAAAGCAAAAGCTAAAGTTGTCTAGCACTTGTCCGCCACTTCTTTTACCACTACCACCGAAAAGAAACACGAGAAGGAATCTCATCATTTCTTCCACTACAAAAGTCAGCAAAAGAAGGATTTCTTTCGTATATAAGAAATGCTCCCCTTCACTTCCAAGGCGGAGAGTTTTAGCACAGAGACAAACACAGAGAGTTATAAATCTTGAGTGTCCCCAATATTTCAAAAACTTATAATATTTTCTGTTATGTATTTCAAAACCATTGTAAGTATTAATCATGTATTAATTTTATTCATGTTTTAACCTCTTGCATTATTAAAACCTTATTTTCTTTCTGCATATTAAGTATGCTCTAAACTTGCAGCTCAGTCTGATCTTGTGCATTAAAAACTCTGTTGATTTTTCATTTATTATGAACTTTGCCTACTTTCAATTAGTTTTTCAAACTGTTTTCTTATTAACAACGAGAGAGAGAGAGAGAGAGAGAGAGAGAGAGAGAGAGAGAGAGAGAGAGAGAGAGAGAGAGAGAGAGAGAGAGAGAGAGACTTTAACATCTTCTTATACATATTAAAAATTATATTGTCGTCGAGAATTGTCCTCCTCTTTCCGTGATTTTTTCTTACCTCTTAATATTGGAACAACAATTGAGTGTTTCTATCTCCTTTTCTTTTTGATTTCTTTCTCAAAAAGCCACTAAAGAGCACAAAATCGTGGCTACTCACACATAACCAACCGTGGGATATGATTATGGCCTCAACTCAACCAATCGCAGTGCCATTCTTCCCGAGAACTACCATTTTCTCTCTTGGAGCAGACTGTGTTGATATTTTTCAGCCACTGTAGTTATCGTTTGGGGAAAACACACATCGTCTTAAATTCCTCTTGTTGTTATCTTTGGAAAACACTATTCATACGCGTATTTTGACAAAGTTGACGTTGAACCCTATTGATGCTCCAACACATCGGTTAGTCTTGTCGATTATGAATTTTACTTCTTTTAACTTCGTTGAATTTAATAAATTAAATTAACTATATATATATATACCTAATTACAAATTGTGTCTGTTAAATTTTGTGTTTAATATTTCTTACTGATTTAGAAAATTTTATTTTATCTCAAAAGTTTTAGTCTGGTTAATAAAGAAATTCATCTTATTTAATTAATACAATTGTTCTACATAACTATATCTCTACTTTAGATAAATAAATATGATTTTATACTATTTATTAAGTAATCAAATTCTGTTCAAAATAAAAGTAAGAATGTTTTCCAATTAAATTTAAAATTTAGTTTTATATATATAAATAAACTATGCCTGATTATAGGTTTTATTTGTTTGATAAGGTTAATTCTATCTTAATCATAATACACTTATTTATGTTTAATTTATACAATTCTAATTATTTAATATTTTAGTTCTCTAATTTTAAATATGAAAACATAAAATTGTGTTTTAAAGTTCTAACTCTATTTAGGCTATATTATTATTATTATTATTATTATTATTATTATTATTATTATTATTATTATTGTTGTTGTTGTTGTTGTTGTTGTTGTTGTTTTTAAAACTAAAATGTTATAACTATTATTGATTTCAATCATATAATTCGATTTATATAGGTGTATAATATATATATATATATAGATATATATTATAAAATATGTTTTAAATTATATATTATAAATAGTTAATAATTAATTTATATGGGTTTGTTATTGCATATTTATTTACTTTAATTGGTGATTGGTCGCTGCATTGACAAAGAAGATGTGAACCTGTTAACCTGTTTGAATTCGTGGTGGTCGTAAAGATTGTTATGCCTAGTGAAAGCTTCAATTAAGGTATGGGGTGAGAGTGAGTTCTAATGCGTGAGTATAAATTAAGTGAGATGAACGGGAATACCGTATTTCCCACAATTCATTCGAGGCTCGCTACGAATGGCAGAAGCCTTTTGAGTAATAATTGACTAATGAGCAAACTTGAATTTTGTGAGGTTAAAATATGAATTAGAAACTTTTATAGGATGTTGTTTGATTTGATTTTTGAAGATCGTGTGATAGTTGAATTATTGTAGAATGGTGTATTTGATGCATTATGTGCTTTGCTTATATCTATCCTTGATATTGATATATGATATAAAATGTGATGAATTGTAATTATTTGCCTTGCAATTGATGTGGTGTGTGTGAATGATCTATTATTATTATTATTATTATTATTATTATTATTATTATTATTATTATTATTATTGTTATTATTATTACTATTATTACTATTATATGTGAGTGAAGACCCTTTATTGTTTGAGCTGACGTATTATGACGATAAATTCTGAATGTAATGTATGACTATGGAAATCTGCAATGATGATATCATGAAATGCAAATTGTGTTTAATTGAATAGTGACAAATTTGACCCGTGCCAATGATGGTTCTCTTAATGGAGTAAGTAACCTAGGCCAACGAGGGGAGAAAGTAATTGTTGATAATTTTTGAAGTGGAGATTATTTGGTCATCATATAGGTAGGGCCTGACAAGCCTAGTGATTATGGGAAAGTACAACTGAATGAGCCTGATCGTGGCGGTCTGTTGTTGAGCCTTAGGGCAAGATTGTTAGACCTTAGAGGTATTCGGGTGGGGAATTCCTAAGTGACTTAGAGGTAGCACTCCAAATGTCGGGAGCTACCATGCAACACACGTTTACCTCGACTGTCACGTATATGTGTCTCGGGTTGAGTTGAGGGGATCTATGAGGACAGGGCCAATTTAAATTGTCCGTCCACCGGGATGGTGGCATAGTATCATGGCCTCCTAACCAAGTACTTCAGAGTTAGAATGGTACCAAAGAAAGAGGAGGAGTTTAGAGTATAAGAGCATGCATAATATTACTTAATTTGTGTATCTACTTACTTGATGTTGTGGATTGTATCAATGTTTTACCTTGATTATTCTTGTTGGTTGTGATTTGATATGATACGGTGTTTAATATATTTTACGTGTTCTTCTCAATTATTTTATACTATTACATGTTTTCGAAGCTCACCCCTCGTTGCTTGTGTTTGGCGCTTGCGAGAGCGCAGTCATTTCAGGTTATCGGTTGGTGATCCATGCTCTGATAGGTGATACTGGGTGGGAGTAATTTGTCGCATTTTATTGAGTTATGAACTAATTTAGATTTTTGTTAATTCAATCGATCAATTTTGTTATTTTTATCTTTTATTCAAATTTAGAAATTAATTGTCTCTAAGTTTAAAACATGTTTTATGTCAAAAGTTTTATTTAATAAACCTCAACTATATTCGATATAAAACGAATTTTTATTGAAAATTTTTATGCAAGCATTTTGTGTAAGTGTAAGTTTAAAGCATTTTGTTGTGGATTTTCGTGGAAAATTCGTTCTCAAATGAAATCAGAAGACAAAAGCAAAAGCTAAAGTTGTCTAGCACTTGTCCGCCACTTCTTTTACCACTACCACCGAAAAGAAACACGAGAAGGAATCTCATCATTTCTTCCACTACAAAAGTCAGCAAAAGAAGGATTTCTTTCGTATATAAGAAATGCTCCCCTTCACTTCCAAGGCGGAGAGTTTTAGCACAGAGACAAACACAGAGAGTTATAAATCTTGAGTGTCCCCAATATTTCAAAAACTTATAATATTTTCTGTTATGTATTTCAAAACCATTGTAAGTATTAATCATGTATTAATTTTATTCATGTTTTAACATCTTGCATTATTAAAACCTTATTTTCTTTCTGCATATTAAGTATGCTCTAAACTTGCAGCTCAGTCTGATCTTGTGCATTAAAAACTCTGTTGATTTTTCATTTATTATGAACTTTGCCTACTTTCAATTAGTTTTTCAAACTGTTTTCTTATTAACAAAGAGAGAGAGAGAGAGAGAGAGAGAGAGACTTTAACATCTTCTTATACATATTAAAAATTATATTGTCGTCGAGAATTGTCCTCCTCTTTCCGTGATTTTTTCTTACCTCTTAATATTGGAACAACAATTGAGTGTTTCTATCTCCTTTTCTTTTTGATTTCTTTCTCAAAAAGCCACTAAAGAGCACAAAATCGTGGCTACTCACACATAACCAACCGTGGGATATGATTATGGCCTCAACTCAACCAATCGCAGTGCCGTTCTTCCCGAGAACTACCATTTTCTCTCTTGGAGCAGACTGTGTTGATATTTTTCAGCCACTGTAGTTATCGTTTGGGGAAAACACACATCGTCTTAAATTCCTCTTGTTGTTATCTTTGGAAAACACTATTCATACGCGTATTTTGACAAAGTTGACGTTGAACCCTATTGATGCTCCAACACATCGGTTAGTCTTGTCGATTATGAATTTTACTTCTTTTAACTTCGTTGAATTTAATAAATTAAATTAACTATATATATATATACCTAATTACAAATTGTGTCTGTTAAATTTTGTGTTTAATATTTCTTGCTGATTTAGAAAATTTTATTTTATCTCAAAATTTTTAGTCTGGTTAATAAAGAAATTCATCTTATTTAATTAATACAATTGTTCTACATAACTATATCTCTACTTTAGATAAATAAATATGATTTTATACTATTTATTAAGTAATCAAATTCTGTTCAAAATAAAAGTAAGAATGTTTTCCAATTAAATTTAAAATTTAGTTTTATATATATAAATAAACTATGCCTGATTATAGGTTTTATTTGTTTGATAAGGTTAATTCTATCTTAATCATAATACACTTATTTATGTTTAATTTATACAATTCTAATTATTTAATATTTTAGTTCTCTAATTTTAAATATGAAAACATAAAATTGTGTTTTAAAGTTCTAACTCTATTTAGGCTATATTATTATTATTATTATTATTATTATTATTATTATTATTATTATTATTATTATTATTATTATTATTATTATTATTATTATTGTTGTTGTTGTTGTTGTTGTTGTTGTTGTTGTTTTTAAAACTAAAATGTTATAACTATTATTGATTTCAATCATATAATTCGATTTATATAGGTGTATAATATATATATATATATATATATATATTATAAAATATGTTTTAAATTATATATTATAAATAGTTAATAATTAATTTATATGGGTTTGTTATTGCATATTTATTTACTTTAATTGGTGATTGGTCGCTGCATTGACAAAGAAGATGTGAACCTGTTAACCTGTTTGAATTCGTGGTGGTCGTAAAGATTGTTATGCCTAGTGAAAGCTTCAATTAAGGTATGGGGTGAGAGTGAGTTCTAATGCGTGAGTATAAATTAAGTGAGATGAACGGGAATACCGTATTTCCCACAATTCATTCGAGGCTCGCTACGAATGGCAGAAGCCTTTTGAGTAATAATTGACTAATGAGCAAACTTGAATTTTGTGAGGTTAAAATATGAATTAGAAACTTTTATAGGATGTTGTTTGATTTGATTTTTGAAGATCGTGTGATAGTTGAATTATTGTAGAATGGTGTATTTGATGCATTATGTGCTTTGCTTATATCTATCCTTGATATTGATATATGATATAAAATGTGATGAATTGTAATTATTTGCCTTGCAATTGATGTGGTGTGTGTGAATGATCTATTATTATTATTATTATTATTATTATTATTATTATTATTATTATTACTATTATTACTATTATATGTGAGTGAAGACCCTTTATTGTTTGAGCTGACGTATTATGACGATAAATTCTGAATGTAATGTATGACTATGGAAATCTGCAATGATGATATCATGAAATGCATATTGTGTTTAATTGAATAGTGACAAATTTGACCCGTGCCAATGATGGTTCTCTTAATGGAGTAAGTAACCTAGGCCAACGAGGGGAGAAAGTAATTGTTGATAATTTTTGAAGTGGAGATTATTTGGTCATCATATAGGTAGGGCCTGACAAGCCTAGTGATTATGGGAAAGTACAACTGAATGAGCCTGATCGTGGCGGTCTGTTGTTGAGCCTTAGGGCAAGATTGTTAGACCTTGGAGGTATTCGGGTGGGGAATTCCTAAGTGACTTAGAGGTAGCACTCCAAATGTCGGGAGCTACCATGCAACACACGTTTACCTCGACTGTCACGTATATGTGTCTCGGGTTGAGTTGAGGGGATCTATGAGGACAGGGCCAATTTAAATTGTCCGTCCACCGGGATGGTGGCATAGTATCATGGCCTCCTAACCAAGTACTTCAGAGTTAGAATGGTACCAAAGAAAGAGGAGGATTTTAGAGTATAAGAGCATGCATAATATTACTTAATTTGTGTATCTACTTACTTGATGTTGTGGATTGTATCAATGTTTTACCTTGATTATTCTTGTTGGTTGTGATTTGATATGATACGGTGTTTAATATATTTTACGTGTTCTTCTCAATTATTTTATACTATTACCATGTATATATTACCATGTATATATTACGATTGATATGTAACCCTGTATATATTACCATGTAACGCAGTATTTTACAACATAAGTAACTACATATACATTGAACCTAATTTACAACATATTCATATGCATGTTTATATATTGTCCTATGATCATATACATATAATAACTAAAGAAATATACATAATATGCACTAGCTACCATATAATATTCAGATCCCTTGCCCAGCAGCATGCTATTTCCCAGAAAATCAAATAATTTTCATTTCAAGCACATACTGACACCATTCTTCCTTTAATTCCATCAGATCTTGCTCAAAATATGATGGACTGAAATTGTCAAACCAATGCAATATAAAAATTGAACATATTATATTAAGTTAGTATCAAATATATAGATAATTTATATATGGAAATCATTTAATGAAAATACTGTACCGTTTCTAGGATAATAGTTTTATTCTTGACAACAGCCTCCTTCATGAATCTCAATACGTAGTACCCACAGTCGATGTTGTTTGTTTGACGAGGGCACTTTATTGGGATCCATGTAATGTTATTAGACTTTTGCTTCGACACTATAGCACCTCTTTGAGCTCGATAAACTTTTAAGGCACTATCGAATGAATAAATGTGATTATTATAGCATGAACAAACAAATTATATATATATATGTATGAAATAAATGAATATTACTTACGTGTCGAGCATAGTCTTTACTTCGGAGTGATTGTTGTAATCGCCATGCACGGGATCCAAATAGTATATAACTTCAGAGACCCCATTGATTGCAAATAGCACCCAATGTGCCCTACAACAACAAAAAATTGGTTCAGCAATTTTGTTTATATACAACTAATAAATTGAATTGTCATCAATTAAGAAAGATAAAATTTCGTACCCTGAATTATATGGTGCGAAGAACAATTTATCCTTTTCTTTATTTGCTAGTAACATATCTACAATATATTTCTTTACATTGTCTGGATCGAGTCTCCACATCGATATCTTGTGCGGAGACAAGAATGAGTATTTATTTGACAATTTCATCGTGCACACGACCTTCTCGTACAAAAATCTTCAATGAAAATTTTAAACTAAATTAATTACCAATACATTTAATTAATTACCAATAAATGCAATTAAATTAAAAGTATTTTTTACCTTATGTACAAGCTCATTACAGTAGCATTGAGCTCCTTATGTTCGAGAAGTTCGTATATGTTCTCCTTTTCGATAAATTCATCATACTCATCTCCGACTATATCTTTATTCATGGGTACGATGCGCGGATCGTCGCTACTGCCCATGTTCTTTTTTACTTGGATGTCAAGACACGCCCCGTATTTACCAAGGCATGGCTGACTCAATTTAGGAGCAGCAGCGGCGTCCGATTTTCCCCAATCTAGTTTTTTTCTTGTTGCAAGTTTGATAGCAGCTGCTTTATTACCCGGCAGTCTTTGTGGTTTGGCAGCTTTATTAACCTCATAAAATTGAATCTCATAAAATTGACAAAAATGAGGTTAAATGTTAGTTTATTGAATCTCATAAAATTGACAAAGCCTTATGCAATAAATGTGACAAATCGTTTCTGGGAGGCATTGTATCGAGGGCAACAAGGTTTGTGGGCCATGCCACGTAACTACCAATAGCTTCGCCCAATGTTTGCATATCTCCGTCGTTGTCCAGTATCGGCAACGGTGCAGTTGGTTCGAAGGCAACAGTAGGCGATACTTTGACATGGCCCGTAGAGATCGGAGTATTGTGCAATACTTCTCCCAAATTATTGTACAATTTTCCTTTTCCCACCTTCCGGTGAGTAGGCGAGGACAAGTATAGGAAGCATGAATTGACACCCTAAATCAATAGTTAAAACATAAGTACAGTTAATATATAATATTGTTTAATGCATAAGTAATTAAAGTAAGTAATTAATTACCTCGGGAATACTCTTCAAACCGACATTGCAACTAGCGGTTTCACTCTCCATTTGTATTTCACGTTGCAGCTGTTCCGGAAGTTGCTTGTCTTTATTCGTATTCACCAAGAGTGCCACTTGCTCTGATAGGATTCTGAGCTTCTCTAATACTTCCTCGTTGGATGGTTTTTGGCGCTTCTCTTGAGGAAAAAAGCCTTTGGGAGTTACGCCAAATCCTTTCCCCCTAACTCGGCTGGAATACTCAGGGACATTAAAAACTTTGCCCAGAATGTCCCTGCAACTAGCCTTGTTGCCCTCTTCATTTTCAGAACTTTGTTCGATAGTCTCCTAAAATACATGTAACATTAAAAAGATAAGTTCAATAGCATTTTTAAAATACAATATTAAAAAGTATTCAAGTGATTATGTACTTACACAAAGTTCTACTATTTTTTTGACATTTTCATTATCAACCACCCCGTCTTTATTTACACGAGCTTCCTTCCACAATATATGACGACCCAATGGTTGATCGGATTGGGTGTCTTGTCGCTATTCGTTAATATCATAAACAAAACTAAGGTTCACAGAAAAACATTTTGAAGAAATACGTAATGAGGGTTACGTATTTCAATGAAAATATATTGGTAGCAATGGGATAGATGATCTAGGATGGAAATAAGGTTCGAAATGAACGAGATGATCGTGGAAATACAATTCGTAATTGACGGGATTATAGGGTTTGCAAAAGAAGAGAAGAACGATGAAGGTTGCTCTGATAGTGTAGTTTACGTAATGAAGAGGTAACTGAAGCGGTTACTGTTATATATATAACCCTTTTACAGCGCTTTTTTATAATCCTTTTACAGCGCTTTTTCATAGAGCGCTCTAAAAGGCTTAGGCCTTTTATAGCGCTTGTTAAAAAAGCGCTCTAAAAGGCGTTCTTAATTAATTTTTTAGAAGGCTCTTTTACAGCGCTTTTCCAAAATAAGCGTTGTAAACACCTCATTGATTGAGAATGTTACATAATGTTTTTTTAAAGTCTTTTACAGCACTTCTTTCAAATAAGCGCTGTAAAAGGACTATTTG
Source organism: Cicer judaicum (assembly GCA_037974835.1). Taxonomy (NCBI): domain Eukaryota; kingdom Viridiplantae; phylum Streptophyta; class Magnoliopsida; order Fabales; family Fabaceae; genus Cicer; species Cicer judaicum. Next base: position 672,035 of record JBBPBS010000115.1, on the reverse strand, counting down.
TTTTATTTTTAAAAGAGTCTTTTACAGCGCTTATTTAAACAAGCGCTGTAATAGACCTCCTTGTTTAATTATATGTTATATGAATGTTTTTTTACAGTCTTTTACAGCGCTTGTTTAGATGAGCGTTTTAAAAGGCTTTATTGTTTTTTGATGTTATTTTTGTGTTTTGTTAAGTTATTTTTTAAACTCTTCCTATTCACCAACATCAAAGATTACATGCATGGCTTTTTTAAACTCTTCCTCGTTGGAAGGTTTTTATGCATCTTCTTCACAAACATCAAAGCCATGTTGAACCTCCAAGCAAAACAATCTCCAGGTCTTCAGGTTCCTTCTTAAATCGAAACAACCCCCTTTTTATCTCTCTACATTCCTTCTTAAATCGAAACATGGTCTTCATGTTCATTTTCCATGTTGCGAAAAATTGATTTGAGTCTGATTTTTTTGTTAACAATGTGTTTTTGTTAAAGAGCCTGTTAACAATGTGTTTTTGCGAAAAATGCGTACAAGGTGTTTGAAAAAAATCCTGTTAGATAAGGTCCAGTTAGGTGTCTGATGAATGTTATTTTTAAAACGTTTTACAACGCTTTTCCCAATAAGCGTTGTAAAAGATCTCCATCAAAATACATTAAAGTTATATTATAAATATTAACACATTTTTGAATTCCATAAATTATATAGTCATATATTTAATTATTGAGCGTTAATTATTGAGCGTTAATTTTTCCTTTAATATTAGTTACTCTTGAGCGTTAACCCCTAGAATTCACACTTGGAAGGCCTCGGTACGAATCTGAATTAAGTGAACTTCGTAACTGTAAGCGCTTTTAAAAGGTTCTTCTACAAGAGTCTTTTACAGCGCTCTTTAATATAAGCGCTGTAAATTGTATCTTTATTTAATTTTTAAAAGGGCCTTTTACAGCGCTTGTTAGAAAGAGCGCTATAAACATATTTATTATTTTTTTAAGGGCCTTTTACAGCGCTTGTGTTTAAAAAAGCGCCTTAAAAGGTCTCAATATGTTATTTTTGTGTTTGTTTTATTTGGGTTCAATATTGGATGACTGTAACTCAGACATTTATTACATGCATAGTTCTTAAGAATTGAAATTGTCCAAATTTACATAAACATGCACTTCACCAAAGACCCTTATCCCCAACCCCTCATCAAAATAAAGACTCATCAACCAAACTATCCCTAATTGTATTTATAATATTCCCTAAAATAATGCTCCTGCACTTATAATATTCCCTAAAATAATAATATCCCCTAAAGAAACAATTGAAACACACGTATAACAATTACAATTGTATTTGATTGTAAAGGCAATAAACTCAACTTCCACAAAGGCTTATGCTTCCAAAAGCTTCTGATATGAAATATGTCATATTAGTGTAAAACACTCAATTCAAATTACATGCATATTTATCACAATAATTCAGATTACATGCATGGCTTATATAAAACGATTAAACATGTACATTAAGATGCTCTTCTTCTTTTCCTGGTGGGTTTCACATTTATTTGTCCATTTACAATACGAAACGATGGATTAATCCAAATTCCCACGTCATGATCATCTCTAAGATATAAACCATCATCAGTTGAATCAATTTCATGTGGTTGTTGTGATGTTGCAAATAAAAGATCATTACCAACATCTTCATCATTATTGTTATCATCACTTATTTTATTGGTTGATAGGACAACAGACCATTTATCATTAGAAGGATCAGTGACATAAAACACTTGTTGAGCTTGCGACGCTAAAATAAAAGGCTCATCTTTGTATCCGACCTTATTAAAATCAACAAGCAAGAATCCTGACTCATCAATCCGAACGCCATTATTATTATCGACCCACTTGCAACCAAATATGGGAACACGAAACATTGTGTAGTCTAACTCCCACATGCGCTCGATAACCCCAAAATATGATAGATTTGCATATATTGGGTTTTTGTCTTTTGCACTGGAGACATGCATCGCTTCAGCTACGAGAGTGACTCCACTATTTTGCATAGTGGTCTGATTATCTTGTTCTTTGGTATAAAATGTGTAGCCGTTAATAACATAACCGGTGTAAGAAAAGACATGTAAGCTTGGACCATTTGCTAGCCACCTCAATCGCTGTGAAATTGATCCGGGGTCTATATCAAATTTTGACTTTATGTGATTTTTTAACCATGTTATAAAACTTCGATTGTGCTCTCGAGTTATCCAATTTTGATTCCTATTCATGTTCAAACGAGATAACTGATCCATGTGTATTGTAACATACGGTTGAACCTCATCATCATTGTGCATAACATACAATTGTGCCTGCTCCCATTCTGTCCTTGATATAGTCAGCAGTCTCCTTCAAATTATCCCTTCTCCTGATATTCTTCCCGAATGACGAGACTTGGGAAGCCCTATGGATTCAACATTGGACAGATATTCAGTACAAAATTCAGCAGCCTCTTCAACAATGTATCGTTCAGCAATACAACCTTCTGGTCGACTTCTACTTTTTACGTACCCTTTTAATATTTTCATATATCGTTCTATCGAATACATCCATCTCATATAAGCTGGCCCACAAAGTTGTGTCTCCTTAACCAGATGAATAGTAAGGTGAACCATTATATCAAAAAACGATGGTGGGAAATACATTTCAAGCTCACACAAAGTAACAACAATTTCCCTCTGCAATGTCGGTAATTTCTGAGGGTCGATCACTTTACTACAAATTTCCCTGAAGAAGAAACATAATCTAGTTAAGGCTAGTCGAACTTTTTCAAGTAAAATGAAACGTATACCTATTGGTAGCAAATGCTTCATTAGAATATGACAATCATGGGTCTTCAAACCTTTTAACATGAGGTCTTTCATACAAACCAAATTTTTAATGTTCGAAGAGTATCCTTCTGGAACTTTAACTTCGTGTAGAAATTTACATAAAACAATTTTTTCCTTTCTAGATAGAGTATGAGCGGCTGGAGGTAGATATGTGCAATTTCCTTTCTTTACTGGAGCCAATTCATTTCTTATTCCCATATCGACCAAGTCCAATCTTGCGTTGATGCCATCTTTAGACTTTCCTGGAACATTGAGTAATTTACCAATAACACTATCAAATACATTTTTTTCAATATGCCTCACATCAAGGAAATGTCTTATATACAATGACTTCCAATATGGCGATTCAAAGAAAATTGACTTTTTCTTCCACCCAGATTGGACTAGCTCTCCCGCAAAAGGTTTGCCAAATTTATTAGTCATTCCTTGTACTTTTTCAAGTATTTGATATCCAGTCGGTGCTAAAGGAGCTTTACCTTCCTCTGATTTTCCATTGAATGAAATTCTCCACCCACGATACTGATGACTATAAGGTAAAAATCTACGATGTCCAAGAAACACATTCTTCTTACAATGTTTCAACCGCATCCAATTTGTACTCTCTTCACATATAGGACATGCACAATGACCTTTAATGTTATATCCTGATAAATTACCATATGTTGGAAAATCATTAATTGTGCCGAACAACATAGCCCTCAAATTGAAACATTCTTTCTTATACCCGTCATAAACTTCCACACCTGTCTCCCTCATACGTTTTAAATCTTCGATTAGAGGAGTCAAGTATACGTCGATATCATTCCCCGGTTGTTTGGGTCGAGAAATTAACAGAGACAACATCATAAACTTACGCTTCATACATAACCATGGAGGTAGGTTATATATCACCAAAATCACAGGCCACGTGCTGTGTGAGATGCTTTGAAGACCATGTGGATTCATTCCATCAGTAGAAAGTGCAAGTCTTAGATTTCTTGACTCTATCCCGAATTCAGGATACTCGTGATCAATTTTTGCCCATTGTGGAGAATCTGCAAGGTGTCGAAACATTCCATCTCTAATTCTTTCATCTGCATGCCATGTCAAGTGTTTTGAATCTTCTTCACTGCGATACATGCGCCTAAATCTTGGTATTATAGGAAAATACCACACGACTTTTGCTGGGGTAGATTCTTTCTTCTTATATCGAGAGACATTGCATTTCGGACACGCCTTAAGTAGTTCGTATTCATTTCGAAATAAAATGCAATCGTTAGGACACGCATGAATCCTTTCGTAACTCATGCCAATAGAACACAAAATCCGTTTAGCCTCGTAGGTTCGACTGGGAAGTTCATTATCATCTGGTAACATATGTTTTATGAGTGTTAGTAATTCTGTAAAGCTTTTATCTGACCATCCATTACTCGCTTTTAAGTTGTACAACTTTAATATCGCCGACAGTCTTATGAATTTAGTACAACCATTATATAATTCTTTCTCTGCATCACTCAACAAACTTTCAAACATTTTAGGACAATCTCGAAGATCTTCTTCAACTGCTTTTGTGATCTCATCAACTCGGTCCGGCTCATATGTATCTGTATCGAAGTCAGTTGAAGCATGTGTCGAACTATTCTCAAAATTAATGTTTCCTTTTTTTTCTCACCATGTCTTATCCAACATGTGTAGCTTTGATCAATTCCATTACATACTAGATGTCCTTCTAATTCATCTTCCCTAACACGTTTTCCAAAACAACATTTTAAACAAGGACAAACTACACTATTTGGATCTTTTGCATTCTTCACTGCAAACTCAACAAACTCCTTCACTCCAATTTCATGCTCTATTGACAATCGATTGGCTGACATCCATTTCCTATCCATATTATACCACCTATATAAATGCAGTTACAAAACTAATAAGCTTTCAAAACAATTCAACAAGTTTCAAAAAGAAACAAATATCAACTAACAATTTCAAAACAGAATAGATCATGTGGTATGAGTTTTTGACAATTTTTGACAATTTCAAATTTACATAAACGGATCATGTGTATATATGTGTAGAATTAAAAAACTAGGGTAGAGAATATTGACAAAAACAAATTAAAAAATACCTGAGACAACTTAGATGGCCGCACACGTACTGTGTTTAGAATAATATTAGGGTTTTGAAAGATGTAGAGCTTGTTTATAATAATTCATGACACAGTACGTATATGAGAGTTTCCAACGTATATAATTATTTGAAAGATGAATTTTACAGCGCTTGTGAAAAAAGCGCTGTATTAGGTAGGAAAATTCAATGAAGCACATGTATTTTACAACGCTTGTGAAAAAGCGCTGTAAAATAATACACGAAAGCGCTTCATTTGACAGCGCTTTTGTTACAAGCGCTGTAAAAGCCTTATAACGTTATGTGCAAACGTTATATGACCTACAACAACGCTTCTTTTACAGCGCTTGTCATCAAAAGCGCTGTAAAAGGCTCCGTTATTTTTAAAATACATTTACAACAGCGCTTGTGTTTAGGAAGTGCTGTAAAATGCGCGCTGTTAAATGTCATTTTTGGCGTAGTGGCTATTTTTAGGATTTTTTTAAAATTAAATTTTTTAATATTATTTGAAAAATTTAATATATATATATATATATATATATATATAATATGTGTTTGGTCATTGCAAAATAATCATATTTATTTGGTAGTGTTTTACAAGTTTTTTGCGCTTAAAAGGGTGTTATAGTGTCAAAGCATAAATCAAGAAACGTCACATGAATTCCAATAAAGGTTTGAAATAATAAATATTGTTTTACTTATAACCTTTTTAAATTTTTATTAGAGAATTTAATTATACACCTTTTAAATTTCATTTATAATCAATGCATAACTATATATTGGCATACATGTATTATATTATAGTGCCCTCGTCAAGATAACAACATAGATCGCGGGTACTATATTTTGTGATTTATGAAGGAGATTCTTTCTATGAATCAAAGTATACTTCTAGAAATTGTACATTATTTTCATTAGAATTTGATTTTCATATATAAACTATCTATATATTTAATTTTAACTTATTTATGTTCAAATATTAACACTACTAGAAAAATCCATTTTAGTTGCCATATTTAGCGTCGGCTCCGAATCCGACGCTAATTAGCGTCGGTTAAACAAACGCTAGTGCGCCAAATTTTATTTCTTAATTTTAGTAATATTTAACGTCGGATCTGCCGACGCTACATAAAATATAGCAGACGCTAGTTAATGATTTTAGTTTTTTATTTTATATTTTAATAGTTAGTGTCAGCTACGCCGACGCTATTTTTAGGATTTTTTAAAATTAAATTTTTTAATATTATTTGAAAAATTTAATCTAAAAATTTCAGTATACTTTAGAGCCTCGTTGCTAGAAGAGGGGGTGCATATGGTATGAATATGGTAGAGAGAGTGAGTAAGGAAGGAAACTGAGGCGAGTGTAGAGCATACTTGCATCTCTTACAGGGTATTTATGATATGAACATAATAGCTAAAGCTTTCAGAAAGAAAGAAAGAACTTAGAAGAACATGTTTGTATACAAGAACACTTAAGTTTTATTTCAAGTTCACCCTGAGTCCATATGTTACAACACACCTCCTTTTATAGCCAAGGAGTTACATAAGAGACAAAATACAAACTATTTATGATCATGCCAAGATAAGCATTATTGGAATGCTTTATCATGACGGGAGACATAATCATGACACCTTTTAGACTATTATGCCACAATTATGACACCTTTTGACTATAATGTCATTATGGAAGACATAATTATGACACCTTTTGACTATTATGCCATATTGACATAATTATGACACTTTTGGACTATTTTGCCACATTATTATCACTATTTTACAAAGGCATACGAAAATACAATAATTATACAGCACACATTCATGACTTTCTGACACATATTTATGACTCTTGTGACTCACTATCCTTTGCGGATAGGCTCGTGACTCGGAGACATATTCTGATCAGATAAGTATCCTTCATTGAGATAATCAGGAGAATAGTCTGGATCATATTGCCAGCTGTCCTCTAACATTTCTCTCAAAGATTCTTCATGACGACTCTCTGAAGTGTCAACATCCATTGAATTTTCTTCAAAATTCATTGCTGAAAATTGTTGTTCAATTTTTACTGCAGGATCTTGTTCTTGTTGAGTAGAGCTTTCTCCAATTTGAATTTCTACTTCTTGCCATTGGGACCTCCTAGGGATTTTATGACCTTCTCCTGAGACTTTTTGAGGATTAACTGGTTGCCACCGGGAATGAAGATTTCCATGACTAATGCAAGTTGTATCAACCTGGGTTTTTTCTTGATGGATATTAATAAAATTGAGATAATCTATTAATTCCTTTATGACTTTTAGACTTAGAGGATAATCATCAATGGTTTCCCATACATCAGCATAATTCGAAATAATAAGAAGTTTAGTCCTAGAATCAATCTGATATGGCCAATGTATGATGAAAACCGTTTTAAGCTTGTCTATAGCATCCTGTGGTAATTTCCTTCCTCTAACCTCATCTAAGACTGATTCTAATTGTTTCCTCCACCATTCCAGTGGAGAGTACCATTCAAGTGCAGTCCATATCAATGATTTGTGGTTCTTTGGATCTATCAGGTGGTCGTACATTGCTTCAGTCGGAACATAGGCATGCATGACATACAGACTAGTTGCACACTAGATATACCACAAATGGTTTTCAGTAAACTTAAGTCATGGGTCTATTTTAAATGGTAAATAGAAGGGTGTGTCTATCAAAAAGGGAGACTGGTCTGGAAACTTCTTCATCTCCTTCATAATCTTTGTCATGAAGTAGAAGAGGTTATTCTTGGCGTATTCTTTGAGTTGGGATGCTGAGAAAGATGAGTCTACTCCGGCAGGAAAGACTTTGATGGTAGAGCCATGGGCTGGTAGTGGTTTGACCATAAGAATAAGTGGAAAGACATGTTGTTTAGTGATGACTTGGATGGGTTTCATGGGCCTGGATAGTAAATCAGGAATCAGATTTTGATTTCCTTTGATATGTTTTATAGTAAAATCATATCTCGAAAACCAATCTTTGAGTCTAAGAGTTTGTGGATGAGGAGTGATGACTCTTCATCATATGCATAATTTTTATTGATTTTAGTCTTATTTATCTTTAATCATTAGTTAATTTAACGAGTTATTTGATATATTTTGTTGGTTTTAGTTATTTGATTTAATAAAATGTTTATGTTCTTATTTGCTTAAATAAGTAGAGATTTTTCGTAGTTTTGCATTGTTACTTTGTTTTAGTGCAGTGCTGAATTTTGGTGAGAATCAACATGACCTATGTGGAGTATTTCAGCCATATCTGGAGTTCTAGATGTCCAATTAGTGTCATTCCATGTGCTAATGAAAGCTAAGCTCCATATCAAAAACTTTCATGAAGACACCAAGACCAAATTCAGACGCGAAAGCCAAGACAAATGCAAAATATGTCAGACAGCAGATGCTACGCGCCTGGAGCGCATTTCAAAGGATTCATCTATGTCAATGCGCGCCTGAAGCGCGTGACGTGCATCAGCAATCATAAAAACGCTATTTTTTACTGTTTTATGGATCTTTTGGACTCTTGGGAAGTTGGGAGACTTGTGCCCTAGCATAGAAACTGAAAGACGGCCGTTTCTAACGCCATTGAAGCAGTTTTATCAAGAATCATCCATGAATCATTCTTGTAATTCTTCTTTAATCCTTAACTTTTGTATCTCTGCCATGAGTAACTAAACCCTATTTGTTAGGGATGAGTGTAACCAGATGAAACCCTTATTTTTATGATTTGATTTCTAGTTATATGAATGAGTTTATTGAATTGTTTTTCTCATCTCTATGTTTAATGCTTTTTATTGCTTGATCAACATTAAAATGTTCTACGATTTGTATTTTGAAACGGAAGTGGACTTTACGAATGATTGAGATGAGAAATTCATGAATGTGTAGTCTAGGGATAGATGCAGGTCATGAAACCAATTAAATTATTTGCAAGGAAATAATTTACAAGGGAATTTCTATACGCTAATGCTTAATTCTAATCTTAAATCTACTAAGGAATTAGGGGTTACTTTGGAATTAAAGGTTCTGTCACTAAGACATTAGGGCAAGAATAATAAAGAGAATTCGGTAATAATTCAATAAAGGAATTCAGTAACTAGGATCAAATTAGACACCAAGGTTGGATTCGAAGTGAAACTCATCCCTGACATTTTTCTCATTATAAAAGATCAATTTTACTACTGTTGTTAATTTTAAATATTATTTCAATCAATCTGGAACCTTTTTGTTCAATTTTAGTAATTAAATATAATTCAATAGTAAAACGCAATCCTTGAGTTCGACACTTGGTACTACCGTTTTATTATTACTTGCAACGATTCAGTACACTTGCTGAAACGCTATCAAGTTTTTGGCGCCGTTGCCGGGGACTTCCATATCACTATTGAGTTTAATTTATTTACTTAATTGAAATTTTTTGCTCTACAATAAAATTTTTGTTTTTTGTTTTTATTTTTAAACTCTTCAATACTTACAATTTGTCTAACCTTGTATGCGAGGCCAGTCCTCAGCTGAGCTTATTTTTGAACCAGAAATTGAAAAAACAGCGAAAGCACATAGAAAGGCAGCTCGAGAAAGGAGACATAGGGAAAGACATTTAGTAGTGGAAGAAGAGGTTTTAGGTGATTCTGTCATATTAACTGAAATGGCCGAACCACCACCACCAGAACGTACTCTCGGAGAGTATGGGAATCGAAACAGATTTCGTGCTCGATTACCCATTCATCACCAACCGGTTACAGTCAGTAAGTTCGAAATAAGTCCTGCTCTATGCCGAGAGTTGAGGGAAATTCATTTTGCCGGTAGACATAACGAAGACGCCAACAGACACCTCACAAATTTCTTTGAATTATGTGAAACAGTGAAGGTGGATGGGTTGTCTGAAGAATGCAAGAAATTGAAGCTATTTCCATTCTCTTTGATAGATGATGCTAAAGAGTGATTTCTTTCATTCCCCGCCGACAGCATCACCACATGGGATGATCTTGAGGATAAATTCTTGGAACAATATTTCCCCCCAGCCATGTTCATTAGAAAGAGGCAAGAAATCACCGGTTACAAACATAAAGAAGGGGAATCTCTTCGTGACACTTACAGGAGATTCAGAAACTTATAGGAGATTCAGAATAACAAGACATCTTCGATGTAGATGAGAATACTATCGAGGATGGGCTCAAATTTTTTTGTCATGGCCTTCTGAAATAGTGAGGGAGCTACCTTAAGCCCAAATGGCAGTATTGTCCATTGGTATTGGGCATTAGGAATGCAGAACACCGTTTTGTAACGATCCTTAGGATCAACACCCAATTGCCAAAATCCTGACTTCATGTCAAACTTTGAAAAGATCTGAGCATCTTTGAGAAAGGTGTTTAGTGAAGAGGTTTTGGGAATAGGAAATTTATCATCTTTCAGAAAGTGATTAAGAGGCTTGTAATCAATTACCAACCTCTTCTTCCCTCTTATCTTTTCAGATCTTTTTTCCACATAGAATGCTTGGCAAGCCCACTCAGACTTCGTGGGCTCTATCAGTCCTAGTTTGAGCAACTGATTGCATTCTTCCTGGATGAGTAGCTTTAGTTGGATTGACATCTTCATTGAGCTTGAAGGGTAGTTGGACAAAATAATCTTTATTTGTCCATAATGGTTTTGGATGAGAGAATTCTCCATGATTGTCTGCACAAAGCTTCAGCAATTTGGATTTGATTTCTTCATACCCAGCAGGAACTTCGGAAAATGAATACAACTTTAATATTCCTGAGTAGGGTTTAAATTCTCGCTTGTATTTGATTCATGTAGGGAGAATCTGAAGTCTATTTGATGTTGAATAGACATCCATTCCTACAAAAAATATCTTTATTTGGGAGGCTGCTACCAATGACCTTCGTCCATTCTATGCATTCTGGGAAGAATCTGATGCCAATCTTTTCTTTTGTCATCAAGTATGTCCTGAAGGTTTTTCCATCTGCTGCTACAAAGTATACAGCATGTTTCGCCCATGCTTCTGTTGGAAGTATATTTGGATTCATCATTGTTATCTGTGCACCAGTATCCATGTAAGCTATAACCTTCTTAGGATGAGAAAACTTGGAGGCGAGGACATGGATCTCAACACAAGGGAGAGGAGGAGTAGATAAGGTGCTTCCTATTTCTTTGAATGAGTAAATAGGAAAACGTCTGCCATCTCCTAATTCAGCAGATGATGCCTCATCTGAAGAAGAGTTATCTGAGGAGGAGTCTTGAAGAGAAAATATTGTGTCTTCATCTGCAAAGCTTTGTTCAGAGAACAAGGATTCTAGATCGCCTTCTAGCGGTTGGAGAGAGTTAATCATCTTGGCAGCTTTGTTGGATTTGTTGGGACATCTTTTAGAAAAATGTCCTTTTTCTCCGCAGACAAAGCATCTTTGATTTTCTTTCTTTCCTCTAAATGGCTTTCTTCTGAAAAACTTTAAAGCTTTCCTTTATCTTACTTTCTTGAAAATTTGGGACGGTTTGATGTAGCTTTGTCGGTGATGTTTCTTTTTTGTTCAACAGCTGCATTTCTTATCTTTGCACTTGATCTCTAGGTAGGGCTTCTTGCAAGCCTTAACGAATTTGGATTTTTGTTGTACTATCTCTGAGAAATGTATGTGTAACCTACACAGCTTTTCAAGTGCTTCTAATGTTATTTGATGAATCTGGCCAAGACTCAAAGCTTTGATATCTCTTTGGGATGCTGTTATCATTCAATGGATTTTTGGCTGCAGTTCTTGAGGCATTGAATAGATATATGTATTTTTTAGACTATGATCATTAAATCCATTGAGGACATAATATCTCTGGGTCATTCTTTGATAGTGTTTTTCAAGATCTTTGACCTTGAGGGAGCAGCACCTCATCTCATAGAACTCTTGTCTATTCTTTTTATTGAATATCTCCTTATCACCAATAAATTCACTGTGAAGTATTCCAAGGACAACAACAGTGTTTGCTAATCTGTGTAACTCATCTTGTTTTAATGGTCCAAGATTATGATATCATTCTTTCAAAGTGACAGTCATTCTACATCAAAACTCTTCAATGATCTTCTAAGTGTCTGCACTTGTTTTCATCATCTGAGTGTCAATCCAAGCACCGAATTCAAGGAGTCTTTTTCTCCACATACTAGGCGGTATATCATCGAGCGTAAACCATGGTCCACTATTTATCTTTGATTTCCCCGAGACTAGATTTTCTTCAAGTGATTCTTCGTAAGTGGATCCTTCTTCTTTTACATTCACCATGAAGAATTTGGAAATACTTCCATAATTCTTTTCGAATTCTGATTCTTGTTCTGGCAGTGATGAAAAGGATTCAGATCTTTCATCACTTGATGCATCTTGGGAAGAATCATCTTGTCCAAAGGAAGAGGAATCTTCTGGGAGAGAATTGGTCTCTTGTGGAAATGTTTGGTCTTCGGTGATCGTCATGGCTTGGAAACTCTTTTCTGGAATTTCTTCTTTTTGGATTTTTGGGGGAGGTGTTTCGGCAACATCCTGAGAATCAGAGGATGATACACTCAAGCAAGTAGTTTTTTCTTTGGACCTGGAGGTCGAATTCTTTGTAGTTCTATCTGGTTTTGGTCTATAGGTTGAGGGTATATATTTGACATAATCTGGAGGTGATGAAACGTAGGTAGGGTAAAAAGGAGATACTTTTGTTAGACGTGAAAAGTAGGATGGAAAGCTAGGAGGGTTGAGGAAAGGGTCTTCAGCGGGCTTTAATTCTTCTTCTTTGGAAGCTCTTAAGAAGTCATCAATTTCTTTTACTTGGCTTTGTAGACTTCTGAATGCTCTTTCCTTTTGGTCAAAATCTTGGCCAAAATTTCTTTCGTCCAACATTCTTCTCAAGTCACACTCCAGCTGAGAGACTTGGGCTTTTAAGGTCTTATAATGCTTCTGCATTTTTTGGGACAGAAATATGAGATCGTCGTCTATTTCTTCTATCTTCTCTACGATCTTGTTCATCTTTCTGTTCAGATTTTGAAGAGAGTCATTTTGAGCAACCATGTTTTTTGATTGCCAAATCAGAACCTCTTCTGCTTGGGTTAAAGGTTTGAGTTTTCCGTCGGGCTGGACTTCATTGGGCTGAATGAAAGGTTTGGACGATCTGTTAGTAATTGGGTCCACTTTCCTTTCTAGAGCAGGGAATTGTTGGTCATATTCGGGTGCAGTTGAGTACATGAAACAAGGGATTGGCTGGATATTTTTTGGAGGGTCAAGAGGTTTGCAATAGTCTGAAGGTGACCAAGAAACAAGAGTAGGATCATTCGGTGGCAACAACTTCTCCTTTCTGAGAATTTTTAGTGCTTCTTCGTCGATAGGAAGAGGCTTTTTCCTATCATGGATTCATACCCACGGACCATTGTCAAGATCCAAGTTTCTTCTCGGTGGATGAAATGGTTTGCACCTTCCTTTTCTTTTGGGAAGGATGATGTCTTTGTCGATGTCATCATCATGCAACCAATAGTCACATCCTGGGTCGCACTTACTGGGATCTACATCCCAGATAAAATGGCCATCTATCTTGTCAGTATAGATAGGTTCTCCATTAGCAGTGACAACATGAATAGGACACCAATCTTCTTCGAGTATTGGTTGTATCATCATGGTCTGGAAAATAGGAGAGGCCGAGCTTGATCCTTCGTCTGGTGTTTTGAAGATCGTCTTGATTGTCTTGTCAACTAATCTCCTGAAAGTGGCTTCTTAGGATTGTATAGGTCTTCTGTCCTGATGGAGTTTTTCATAGTTCGTTATCCATTCCAGGGGAATTAGTTGGGATAATTCCTCTCTTGTGATTCTCCTCGGGATATGGACGATGGAGGGTGTATGTCTTCTTCTCTATTGGTGACAACCAATAATGAGTCAGAAGAACATCCAGAGAGTGGCAGATCTATGGAGTGATTCTGGAGACAGTAGATTATCTGATTATGGAGAGTAGCAGACAAGGCTTCTGGTACTTGATCAGATCCAGTAATTTGAACTTGGACCTTCAGCCTCGTAGAAAGAGTCGTGTCATTGAGACTCACATTGTAATTCGGGAAGATGGTTAAGACCACGCTTCCTGCATGAAGTGACGTCAAGACAGTCCCTATAACAGCAGATTCGTAGTGTAGATAGCTCGAATCTAAAGAGCTATTTTGCAGAAGATAGGCAGATTTTTCCTTCCATGGAGAGAAAGGATTAGCCTTACAGCTCCAAAGTGTAGGGCTGTGTAACCTTCAGCCTTCCAGTGGTTAATAAGACTCTGAGGAATCTCCAAATCAACGTATTGCTCTGGATTCGTTGCTCTCAGGCTACACTAATCCAGTTGGGATGACTGTACATATTCCTTTTTACAATGTTTTAGGAGGGATATTGAAGTTAAAGTAATAGGTAGGTTTGTAGTTTCTACGCCTATGCTTCACAATCGCGTGTCGCTCTGCCTCCGTCTTTCCTTCGCATCTTGCCTCCGCCTCTGGTCATTGCCTCGGCCTTGCCTCTGGTCATTGCCTCGGCCTCGCCTCTGCGACTACTCGCCTTCGCGTCTTACCTCCGCCTCCGCTTCATGCCTTGCCTCTTTCGCTCTTCCTCCGCCTCCATATAAGGTGTTTGATTCTTGCTGCCTCACCTCGAGCTCACCTCTCCTGTTCGTCGTCAAAACTCTAAAAATTTGGATTTTGCTGATTTGTTGATTTGGTGTTTTTCCTGATATTGCTGATTTTATGAACAAGGTGTTTGAACCAGATGTTTGTGCTGATTTTTATTGTTTATTTGATGATTTTTGTTGCATAGAAGGTGTTTATGCTGATTTGCTGATTTTTGTTGCTGATTTTGCTCCTTTGCTAATTATGGTTACTGAAATTGTAGTGGTTGATTTTGCAAATGATCTAGAATCTAAGCTTGTTAAAGAGCCCTAATGTTTTATTTTTCTACATTATTTTTCGTTGTCATTGTAAGGAAGTTCAAAAAGAGTGTCCAAATTTGTTCTCTTTTGTGCCTTAATTTTAGAAATTGATGTGGTAAGTAAAGAGATGAAGTTATAATTAATATACATGTGAGGTCATTGTCAAGTTCAATGGTAAGTAAAGAGATGTGGTAAGTAACTGTGAATTAAAACCAATGATGTATGTCAAGTTCAATTGTTTTATCTTTTACACAAAACAGAAGTGTGTTTTGTTTTGTATAAGGAGTTAAATTTAATCTTTTTGTTGTATATATGTTATCCATCTTGGTCGATGGAAATGTAGTGATTCGCATTCCCATGTATATAATGGCTATGGTATGCTAATGATTTTGGTTTTTAAAATACACGTGTAAAGGCAGCATCAAAGAAAGTGATAACAAAGGAAGATTGGGAGAAGAAGCCTAATAATGTCAAGATTAGGAAAGAAGACATGAATAAATTGGTTATGAATTTCTCTGCCACTTTCTATGAATTTTCGTTTTCCAATTTTTTATGGAGCAATGCACATAATTAATGCACACATTGTTCATGACTATGGCCAAATTAATGCATAATTTAAATAGAACATGACACCTTCATCAGTAAGGAATTCACCTTGATACAGTTTTAACTGGCCTATCTGTTTTCATGCACTTTACAAAAGACATCAGTAAGGAATTCAAATTTTGCTGATGAATTTTTCTTGCAGGAGATATTCCAATTAGTTGTATCTTCATTTGAATGTGATGCGCTGATTTTAGAGATGTTTCAGCATTTTTTGAAGGCAATAAGGTGAGACTCTAGGAGATATTTTGTACAATTCCAGAATTATCATTATTTTGGATGCTATCATTTATAATTCTACCTCAAATTTGATCTGATCTTTCATGATCTTGGTGGCATGAACTCTACTAATGTTTTTTTTTTCTCTTCTTCTTAATACCTTGTAAACAAGTAGTAACTTATGCAATCACTTTCTTCCACATAGTTGGTATGTACTGTCTGGGATACAATGTAAAACCACTCACATGGTTTCACCTAACATCTGAAGCTTTCATGACATGTGCTTACAAAACCTTTTCATTCGATATTTGGAGAAACTTATATCTAGGGATGTGTTTCTACCAGCTCCATATGATAATCAGGGAACATCATCCAAGGGATGTTTTTTCATCCATGGAAACCATTATGACACTTGTTCTAGAGGAAAGTGAAGATACATCCTTTGATTTGCTTTCTCCACTTCTGGACATTTTTAGAGCTTAACAGTTTTGATTTTCATTCGTCTTGGTAGATTGTGATTTTGAGCTTGTTTAAATCTTCGATATATTTATCATTATCATTATTATTAATCATAGTGGTCCATGAAGTTTTTCCGATTGGCCGATTGAAATTTTATTTTTCAGAATTGAACAATATAATATGTTAATTATGGTTTGATCAGGTGGTTAAAGAAGTATCAAGGGAAACTGCACATTCACCACAAGATAATCATGATGGGAATAGATCTTCTAAGTTAGTCACAAGCAATGGCGTTGCATGTGTCAGAGAAGACGATGCTTTAGCAGATTCTAAATCCATTATAAAGAAAGAGGAAGCCGATTGTTCTGGTCACTCCAAAGGTTTGCAAACTCTAGATGTTGACAAGGTACTTTTTTGTGCTTTTTAAACAGCCTTTTTCTTCTTATTATTTATTACTTTTTTGGTGCAAACTTTATTAATTATTACTATTTATTTATTTCTACATGATTTTGTTTTGCATTATTCATTTTAAAAACAAATTATTGATGGAATCTTTGTTAATTATTTAGGAAATGAATTCTTCCCCAAGGTCCGGTACCAAATCCACTGAAGATGAAAAGTTATAGGAGACTCCCAAAACAAATGCAAAGAGGAAACACACCTCAAGAAGAAAAAAGGTTTCTAATATGTTTGGCGTTTACACAATTTCTAAACATTATATGAAATATTCATGATGTCTATTTATTAGGGTACTTTTCCATTGGGAAAATCTTTTCTGTAGCTATGTCTTTGGTCTTCCTAATTAGCAAGGGACCAGGGAGTGTTATATAGTTTTTGGCATTTACATGGAATATTGTAATATCTTATTTTTGCGTACATGGTTCCACAAGATGTTTGGTATATGGATTACCTGTTTTTAGACATCTTAATCCGATATAATGTTGTTTTGTGTGCCTAATCTTTTTTTGTGGTTTCATGATACTTCTAATGTGTTAATTACAATTATGATATGTATGCATCATTGAGTAAACCATTTTGGCAAAGTTATCATGGTCTTCATGTTTTGCCTTCAAGAGTTTGCTTCCTGGCTTATAAGGAAATAAAATATAATTCAATGTTGACCACTAGCGTCGGCCAGACCGACGCTGTATTAAAAATAAAGTTGACTATTTAGCGTCGTCCATCGGACACAAATAATTTTTTAGATGACGTGTCAACGGACAGAACTAGCGTCGGATGTTTCTATTTTCCTGATAGCGTCGGCTTAGAGTGGGCCTGACTGACGCTAATATAGCGTCAGATGGCATTTGATCGACGCTAAAAAATTAGCTTCGACCATTATAGCCTAGGCCTAACGCCGACCCTAATCCGACGCTAAACCATTTTGGCAAAGTTATCATGGTCTTCATGTTTTGCCTTCAAGAGTTTGCTTCCTGGCTTATAAGGAAATAAAATATAATTCAATGTTGACCACTAGCGTCGGCCAGACCGACGCTGTATTAAAAATAAAGTTGACTATTTAGCGTCGTCCATCGGACACAAATAATTTTTTAGATGACGTGTCAACGGACAGAACTAGCGTCGGATGTTTCTATTTTCCTGATAGCGTCGGCTTAGAGTGGGCCTGACTGACGCTAATATAGCGTCAGATGGCATTTGATCGACGCTAAAAAATTAGCTTCGACCATTATAGCCTAGGCCTAACGCCGACCCTAATCTGACGCTAAATTAACGTTAACGTCGGCTTTTGGCCTATTAGTGTCGGTTTGTTGTCGACGCTAAATTCAGTTTTTCTAGTAGTGTAAATCGCACATAGTACTTTGACAACCTCAAGTCAACTTACTCCGAAAGTGATCTAACTTAAATAAAGACAGACCGGTGTTAGTATGTGCTCGACAACGCTTTTTATATTTTCAAAAGGGTTGTCATATCTTTTAAAAGCACTACATATTACAGCGCTTAAAAGCACCGTTAAATGCATAAAAAAACGATTTCAAATCCTATTTTTGGTGTAGTGAAAGTAAGCCTAAAATATACACCAACTAACTATAACAATCCATATGCTAACAATGTAGCTTCCATTCAATATTCACAAAAGACCTAGTTTAAAGTCACCACCTCTTCTTCTTTTTAACATCTTTTGTTTTTTCATCTACGAAAGTGAGTCAATTTAAGATCATTTTTGACCTAAAATAACTTCTCTATTTTTTTTTCTCATTTTAGTTAAATAAGTTTTATTTTCACATATATTTAGTATTTTTCTCGTTTTGTTTGTGATTTTGTCGTCTGAGTGCGACGTTGCTTTGTTTTCTGTCTTGTGTGACATTTTGTTTCTTGTCTCACTATGGTGTCCATTTGGTTTAGATTTAAAGATCAAGATTTGATTCAGTGTCAATGCAAATTCAATCAATCATTTTAAAATTTTCAACGTTATAGCTTCTGAGATATGAGTATTTCAGATACTTCAATTTTATCGTATTTGTAGACTGTCACATCAGGATACTTTTTTTTTTTTTCGTTTTGTGTTATTAATCTGTATGTTGTGAATTTGTTCGTAAATTCATATTTTTTTATTTTAATGACTTTGAATTGTATGATTATTCATCAATAAAATTTGCACAATTTAAATGAATATATATGGTTCGTTGAGTAAAAAATATATAGCTTCAATGAAAACTACTTATTAGATCCATCTTTGTTGCTTATTAAATCAATTTAATGGTTTTCATTTAGAAAGAAAAACTATATGGTTTGAGTCTTCAATCGAAATGATTAAGGTAAGAGTAGGATGTGATGTTGCTTAGTATACCTTAAGAAGATTGGACTTTAGTTTAGTGTTACCTTAATTGATGTAGATTGACATGTATTTTACCAATATAGAATTGATTATTGATTTTTTATTTTATTATTCTAAAATTATTAAGAAGTTTTGAATAATAGTGTATAATAATCTATATTGTGTGGTTCACATGAAACATAAATATTTTCAATGACACCAACATTGTTCTAGAGATTGCCTATTGTAATCTAAGCATGTGCAGTGAATCATTTGATTCCAGCTACCTGATAATTATTACCGAGGCATAGTGTCTATGAAAATGGCATTAAGAAAACCATATGCTTCTATTTTTCTTTGTTTATAGGATTATTGGTAGTCTCAATTATATGCATCGGTCGAGATACACAAGTATGTAACACAGTTAACATTATATTGCACATACCAATTAGATCACTTTTTGCTTTCATGGGGTAATGGATAAGGTACCACCATAATCCAATTGTCAAGCCAATGAATACAAGGCTTTAGGCCTAAAAATTTATTTTTACTTTAGATAAAATAAAATAGTTTAAATAGTTTATGATATTATTAATTATGTTAAAAATTTAAATTTATTTATAGTTATTGATGTAGCTATATATCACTAGAAGGTGGTTGAATATGGATTTTGCTCTTAAAAATAATTTTCTCGTGTTTTAGACAATATTGATATTTTTCAGTTGAACTAGAACTTAAAAATGTAACATAATTTTTTTTTTGGGTTCAACATAATATTTTTTTTTTCACTTCTAAGTTCAACCACCTCTAATATTCAAGAATAATTATAATTATAAATATGAGTTTTCTAATATTTTAAAATTATTGCTAACTTTTTAAATTGACTTCATTAGCAAACTCAAAATTTTAATAATCATGTAATGACCCTAAAGACAAGGTTTATCAATCGATAAGTAGTATCATATTTTATTCTCATATATTATGAATACAGACTTTTCTTGTCATTCCTAATTTTGTCTTGTAAAATAAATTGAAAGATAGTGGCATAATTTGATTCACATATATTGTGGACACATATTTTTTTATCATCCTTAATTTTGTGGAGTTAGATATTTGAAATTGATAAAAAAAACATTCAACCTAATAATATTGATATTTTTCAGTTGAACTAAAGTTAATAATTTAACATTTATGGTTTCTTTTTTAATTTATATCATATGATTTAATAGGAAATTGAACTATAATAAGCATGTGCAGTGAATCTAAGCATGTGCAGTGAATCATTTGATTCCAGCTACCTGATAATTATTACCGAGGCATAGTGTCTATGAAAATGGCATTAAGAAAACCATATGCTTCTGTTTTTCTTTGTTTATAGGATTATTGGTAGTCTCAATTATATGCATCGGTCGAGATACACAAGTATGTAACACAGTTAACAATTTCATGGGGTAATGTATAAGGTAGCAGCATAATCCAATTGTCAAGCCACTGAATACAAGGCTTTAGGCCTAAAAATTTATTTTTACTTTAGATAAACCAAAAAATCTTCAAACTAAATAGTTTAAATAGTTTATGATATTATTAATTATGTTAAAAATTTAAATTAATTTATAGTTATTGATGTAGCTAAATATCACTAGAAGGGGGGTTGAATATGGATTTTGCTCTTAAAAATAATTTTCTCGTGTTTTAGATAATATGCTCTCAAAGAGGACGGAAACTCGAGGATGATTGTTTAAATGTTAAATCAGAGCTGAGCAAAAGAAGGATAAATGTAATGAATGACACACACAACATTTATACTGGTTCACCCAATGAAGGCTACGTCCAGTCCTCACACACTTGTCATATTTCACTAATTTTCAAACTGATCAACCTCTCATAGAGGATGATTACACTTTGTGTATTCTTTAGTCTCATCAAGCTTACAATCAGGTTTCAACTATTTCCATGTGTACCTCATGTGGAAATTAAAAATAAATGTGTATGATAGTTTATCTTCTCTTAAATACCATCTAAAAAGATATTTCAAAGATCTAATGTAAGATTGTAGAAAGTATGAAGAGATGATGGATATTGCTTCTTGAAAGCTTTAAGATACTTGATCCTTTTTTAATGCAATGTTGTTGTGTGTCTTGTAATGCAGAGCTTGTTGCCTTTTATAATAGTTCCTTCCATGTGCCAAGCTCTTTGTGACCGTTGGAAAGTCAATTCAAAAAGCCCAAGGTCTTTCCTAATAATTAAGAAACTGCCATCCAGCTGTCCTTGGACAGATGCAGTCCATCCTCTAGTACGAGGTTGCAGATTTTCTGGAAACGTGGACATGTGATGTCTTTTTCTTTTTCCTTTCTTCAAGGTTGGTAACGGCTTCATGTGAAGCCTTTTTCTCTTTCCTTTCTTTAAAACATGGGAAGGCTTTTATTTTTAGCTTGTTTGTTGTTGCCTTTTTGAAGATTGACTTTATATTGTTTTCAATTCATAGAAGAGTGATCTATAGGCCTCCTTGTAGCCTTTGCACATGATATGATGGGTTACTTTCAAAGGTGTTGGGTTGTTTTCCAAGATATTGACTATAGACACATCCTAGTGTAATCCTTCCTCGTACCTTTCTTTTGTCATCTGACTTATTTACTTCAAAATCATTATCATTTAAGTAATTTTGTTATTATTAAAAACATTAAAGGGATTTTGTCTCAACAGTTATATGTTAGTGCAATCTTTAAAATGTATGATTTTAAATCTCTTGTACTTAGATTTAAATCTAGACTATGCTACTAAATTAAATCTCTTATATATGGATGTTGTATATAAATTAAATTATTTGTTTTATTCTCACGATGGCTTTGTTTTGGTCTTTAAAATTGTTAATATTATTACATTTGTTTTGATACGTGTTCGACATTAGTGGTGACTTTATTTTCCTATTTGAGTAGCATTTAATATTTATTTTTGTGAAATGTAAAAAAAATTTGACAATTATGTCAGCAAAGTAGTCAAGAATCCTCCCTCGGTCTTAAAATATACACAAGCAAAAGTTTGTAATAAAATATCGATAAGTTTTCTGTCTCGAATGTCACACAAAATCTTTCTTTATCTTGATTAATAAGTTTTCTGCTTAGAATGTCACACAAAACCACACTATTGTATTAAAATCAAAGAACGAGTTACGTACGAAATTTTTTTATCATGTCCATTTACAAACAAAAAATTCAGCCTTTGATAATATTGTAACAGAACCAAACACGGACATATTTAATGTGATTCAATAATGTGAATTTTTGAAAAATTCAAAATATGAAATTTATCATTTAAATAAGAACTAAAAAATGATTTACGATAAAAAAAAATAAAAATAAAAAAAGATAAAGATAAATTCATTTTAAATACACTAAAAATGTCTAGTAATTAGTGTTTTAATTGAATCTTTTGCTCAATTTTTTTTTAATATTCTTAAAGATGTCTAGTAAAAATGTCTAGTAATTAGTTGATTTTGTTTTTGTGTATTTCAAGGAGGGGTTTACGGTTTCAAGCTACAAGTTCTTTCTTCTTCCAACAACATAAATTAAACTCGACCTTCATCATAAACATTAAAAAAAACAATTAAAATAAAGCAAATATGAAATTAAAAAATCTAGAATATATGAATATCAGCTTATAATAGTAATTTTATAGTGGAAGATGATGAAGAGAAAGAATAATTTAAAAGAAATAAAACTTAAATGATCAATTTAAAAAAATTAAAAAATATAGAAAACCAATCTGGTAAATCAGTCAAACTAAAAGACCATAATTTATTTTATTTTTTTGGGTTGGTGAAGAAAGTATGAAAATAGTAGAAAAACTTATTGCACCCACATAGCTAGACTTGTGTGCTATCAAATCGTTCAACAAAGTTTATGGTTCTAAGTGAAAGATTATAAGAGTTTAATTTATCAATTCAATTAGATTAAAATACAATAAAAATTAAATTAGAAATAAAACAGTGAAATCAAAGCATTATTATTATTTTTCATCAATCCAACTCTCTCGTATCCTAGTTATTAACACACATATTCTTGGTTACACATCAACATCATCATCACTAATCAAACATCATTAATTCTTTATCCTAAACATCAATTCCTTACATATTTAAAAAAAGAAGTTTGCATTAAATAATGATGGTTTACAACTATTCAAACTAATTATATTCCTAGTAATCTGTATCAGTAGATAATTCATCGTAAATCAAGATTCAAATCGTATTTTTCAATAAAACTTCAAATCAACAAATCATATTATAGGTGACCAAGCTATGACAAGTATTAAGAATAAGGATAAATCATTACAATTGAAATATAACTAAAACATATTAATATAATGAAAAGAGATTCATGACAGTTTGATTGATTACTCTATTTCCAATAAAAAGAAGTTTAGCTACTAATTTTCATAATAGCCATCAAAAGTACACATGAGTATAGCTCTTCATTGATGAATCAAAACTTCTACTCCTTTGTTCTCCTTTTAACTCTTTCTCTCTCTTAAGTCTGAGTCTTCCCAAAATGACTACATGTCCTTTTTTTTAACTAAACTAAAAAAATGACATTTAAATAAATCAATCATAATTTAAAGGATAATATTGTAAATGAGATATAATTGAAAAAATTAAATAGACAAAAACAATTTTAAAAACTTAAACGAGAACTAAATTATGTTTAAAAGAATAAAATACATTTAGGAGAGGATTTGAACATTTCTTGTACCAAATTCCCAAATTTAGTCGGCATCACAATAAGCTATGAAGTCAAAATTTAAACATTTCTTGTACCAAATTCTCAGATTGATCGTGCCAACAAGATATCGAAAAATCCTTTATACTGTAGTAAGATGAGATTCTTTAGAAGAGGATTGAAATCTTGCACAAATACCGACTGCAAAGACTATGTCCGGTCTACTGGCTGTTAAATACAACAAGCATCCAATCATCCCTTTGTACTCTTTTTCTGATATTGGAGTTCCTTCATCATCTTTGTGGAGCATAGAGAATGGGTGCATATGAGTTCTCATACTCTTGGCTAAACTCATGTTGTATTTGTTAAGTAAATATTTGGTGTATTTTTCTTTAGATATAAAAATGTCGTCCTCTAGGTGTTTAATTTGCAAACCAAGGAAGAATTTTAATTCTCCTATCATACTCATCTCAAACTCACTTTGTATGAGGTTGGAGAATCCTTCACACATCTTTTCATTTGTGGACCCAAATATTATGTCATCAACATATATTTGTACAATCAATAGGTCATCCTTAAGAGTTTTCTTGAAAAGAGTAGTATCGATTTGTCCTCTAACAAATCCATTTTCTTTTAAAAAGGAACTCAACCTCTCATACCAAGCTCAAGGAGCTTGTTTTAATCCATAAAAAGCTTTTGATAGTTTGAACACATGATTAGGCTTATTTTCATTCACAAATCCAGGTGGTTGGTAAACATATACCTCTTCATTTAAGAATCCATTTGGAATAGTTTGATACCTTTATGAGTAGAATAAGCCATGAGGATTCTTATTGCTTCAAGTCTTGCTACGGGTGCAAATATTTCATCGTAATCAATTCCTTCTTGTTGGTTGTAATCTTGTTCCACTAATTTTGCTTTATATCTAATGACTTCTCCATCCTCATTCAATTTGTTTCTAAATATCCATTTGGTTCCAATGACGGATTTTTCAAGAAGATGGGGCACAAGATTCCATACTTTGTTTTTTTTCAAATTGTGAAAGTTCCTCCATCATAGCTTCAACTCGTGATTTTTCACAAATAGCTTGATCAATTTTTTTGGGTTCAACTTTTGATATCATGGCCATGTTGATATTATTTCCCTTTAGAGAATTTCTGGATCTCACATCATCGGCAATATTCCCAATGATTAGTTCAAGAGGATGATGCGTAACAGTTTTCCATCCTCTCTAAGCTGGTTGCCAAAGATTTTTAAATGATTCATTTTCAAATTCACCTCCATGGTCACTTCTCACCAAGATAGTCTTTTATCCTTTTTCATTTTGAATCTTTTTGCAAAAATGGTGGAATGCCTCAAAAGCTTCATCTTTATGTTTTAAAAACAAAACCCATGTAAAATGAGAGAAATCATCATCAATTACAAAACCATACTTTTTTCCACTAAGACTTGGAGTTTTGATAGGACCAAAAAAGTCAATGTGAATAAGTTCAAGAGGATGATTTGTTGAAACAACATTTTTTGAGTGAAAGCTACTTTTGACTTGTTTTCCTTTGACACAAGCATCACATACCTTGTCTTTCTCAAAATCAATTTTTGGAAGACCTATCACTAATTCTAATTTAGCTAATTTAGAAATAGTACTTAAGCTTGTGTGACCAGCTTGTTTGTGCCAAATCCATTTATCTTTATCAATGGATACAAAACAATATTCAGTAGGTAAATCATCCAGATAAAATTCATATAAATTCTTTTTTCTAAAATCGAAAAAGAAAACTCTACCCGAGGATGAATGTTTAACCTCGCATAGAGTAGGCTTAAAAATAACTTCAAATCTGTTATCACATAATTGACTAATGCATAGTAAGTTATGTTTTAAACCATCCACATACTGAACATTTTCAATTTTAGCAGGATTATTTTTACCAATAATACATGTACCTTTTATTTGAGCTTTATCATTGTAACCAAACGTGACTGATCCTTCATCCTTTATTTTCAAGGAAATAAAACAGTGCTTATCCTCTGTCATATGCCTTGAGCAGCCACTGTCATTCCAAGTAATCATCATGGATTTGTTTTTGTAGGGAATTCTTCTTGAGTTCCTTTTGTTGAGGGGACACTCGGTTTTGTAGTGTCCCATTTTGTTGCAGCCAAAATAAGTTATTTGACTTTCGTTAGTTTTTTCTTTTTGAGGAGATCCTCTATCTTGTCCTCTTCTGTTTATCATTCTCTGAATTCTTCTGGAAATCAGAGCGAGTTCATCCTCATCCTTAGATAGAGGATACTCTGAATTTTCCCTTTTTATGACATCTTAATTCTTCTTGGAGGATGAACTTTCTATTTGGCTGGTTTTTAGAGCAATCATTCTTCCCTTTTTGCTTGGTTTGTCTGCCAGCAACAATGGTTCATGAGCTATTAGAGTACCAACTAAATCTTCCAATTTCATGGTGGCCAAATCTGTTGCTTCTGTAATGGCAGTCACCATTGGCCTCCATTCTTTCGGTAAATTTGTTAGGATTTTTCTTATCCTTTCTTGAACGGAGTATACCTTTACAAGAGATCTCAAGTTGTTTAATATGATTGTTAACCTTGAGAACATTTCATCAATGGTTTCCTAAATAAAGTTATTAATCAAAACTTAGTATTTTCTCCTTTTTTTTCTTAATTGATGCTAACTTTTAAAAAGTGTAACAAAATGCTTTATAGAGAAAAAATCAAGATATTTGTGTGGTAGAACATATTTTAGATTATTTGCACATATCTATTTTTTATTAAAGGTGTATACAACCATTTTTTACTGTTGTTTTAATTTCTACTATATCATAGTTT
The DNA here is from genome assembly GCA_037974835.1 of Cicer judaicum. NCBI lineage: Eukaryota > Viridiplantae > Streptophyta > Magnoliopsida > Fabales > Fabaceae > Cicer > Cicer judaicum. Next base: position 645,581 of record JBBPBS010000115.1, on the reverse strand, counting down.
GTGTGGGACCTCGCGAAAGCAAATTTCTAGTAATGCAAAGACTTTATTTTGTTAACTTTGTTTTGTTTTGTAGTTGTCTTTTGGATAATTGTCTTAATTGTCCAAAGGAAAGGCATAAGTGGATATAAATCTTTCAAGAGCAAGGTCCAATCCTCAAAAGCTTCCTCATGTACTAATTCCGAAAGCAACATTAATTTGGGAGATGATAATGAAGCTTTAATTTTGTTAGTTAGAAAGCAAAAAATGTTTTATGTTTTACATCTGATCAATCTCCGTTTCATTTTCAATCAATCTGCGTTTCCTTTACATAAACCAAGAACATTATTAATTTAGTGAATGATTGATCTCCGTCCTTAATAGCAACTTATATATTGATTATGATTCATTGGTAACTCATTAATAGATGGACATTTTAATTATCAAATAAAATAAAGTTGTATTGTATAAAAAAAAGTTATCATAAATTAAAATTGGATAATATTAATTAAATTAACAATTGAAATGAATAATCATAAAAAACAATGTTAAATTATATTGAGAGAAAATAGTGCATTTATTAACCTTCAAAAAAATGGGAATTTTGATGGAAAAATAAAATTAAAAATATAAATAATTATATCACAACTATACGACTCATGAAAAAAAAAATTATCTATCATTTTATTTTTATAAAAATTAATTATCCATTAAACTTGACTAAAAAGCTATGTTGAATTATTCTAGGATGTTAAGAATTGCAAAATGCATCAAAGAAAAAAAAAATCCCTTTTGTTAACGTTCTATTTAATATTAAACTATTACAAATTACAAATTTAAAATCTAAAACATACAAAAATAAATATCTATATTTATGTCATATATATATTCAAAAAAATATATATTATAATGTAAGGTAATCTAAATATGGTAATTTCTAGGTCTCTCTTTCATATTTGATGTCATCTTTGAATCAAATACACTACTCTTAATACCAAATGTTGTTAAAAACAGAGATCAATCAGTCACTAAACAAAGAATGTTACTGATTTCTGTAAAGGAAATTCATATTGATTGAAAATGAAATGGAGATTGACCAGAAGTAAGACGGAGAACGTTCTATGTTTACTAACTAACATAATTAAAGCTTTAAATGACCAAATGAACACACACAATTATTAACTCAGTTTAGATATGAACTCATACGTCTTGGGGACTGGATCCTATTTTGAATTATCACTATAATGAGATGAAAATGATTACAAAAATTTTCTACACTTGTGTGTTGCAGTTTCTATGCACTTTCTAAAATTATAGCTTTCTATGTTATTTTTGTCGCACTTTCTTGCTTTGAATTATATACAAGTTGTTCAAAATTTTAGAGTAACAAACAAAAATAGTTACAACTAACTAACTAACTAAAAACAACCTACCCAAAACAGATTACAACTCAAAAATCTTCTCATAGAATACCACATATTATATATATATATATATATATAAAATATGTGTTTGGTCATTGCAAAATAATCATATTTATTTGATAGTGTTTTACAAGTTTTTTGCGCTTAAAGGAGTGTTATAGTGTCAAAGCATAAGTCAAGAAACGTCACATGAATTCCAATAAAGGTTTGAAATAATAAATATTGTTTTACTTATAACCTTTTTAAATTTTTATTAGAGAATTTAATTATACACCTTTAAAATTTCATTTATAATCAATGCATAACTATATATTGGCATACATGTATTATCTTATAGTGCCCTCATCAAAATAACAACATAGATTGCGGGTACTATATTTTGCGATTCATGAAGGAGATTCTTTCTATGAATCAAAGTATACTTCTAGAAATTGTACATTATTTTCATTAGAATTTGATTTTCATATATAAACTAACTATATATTTAATTCTAACTTATTTATGTTCAAATATTAAATCGCACATAGTACTTTGACAACCTCAAGTCAACTTACTCCGAAAGTGATCTAACTTAAATAAAGACAGACCGGTGTCAGTATGTGCTCGACAACGCTTTTATATTTTCAAAAGGGTTGTCGTATCTTTTAAAAGCACTACATATTATAGTGCTTAAAAGCACCGTTAAATGCATAATAAAATGATTTCAAAGCCTATTTTTGGTGTAGTGAAAGTAAGCCTAAAATATACACCAATTAACTATAACAATCCATATGCTAACAACGTAGCTTCCATTCAATATTCACAAAAGACCTAGTTTAAAGTCACCACCTCTTCTTCTTTTTAACATCTTTTGTTTTTTCATCTTAGGAAGTGAGTCAATTTAAGATTATTTTTGACCTAAAATAACTTCTCTATTTTTTTTTCTCATTTTATTTAAATAAGTTTTATTTTCACATATATTTAGTATTTTTCTCGTTTTGTTTGTGATTTTGTCGTCTGAGTGCGACGTTGCTTTGTTTTCTGTCTTGGTGTGACATTTTGTTTCTTGTCTCATTATGGTGTCCATTTGGTTTAGATTTAAAGATCAAGATTTGATTCAGTGTCAATGCAAATTCAATCAATCATTTTAAAATCTTCAACGTTATAGCTTCTGAGATATGAGTATTTCAGATACTTCAATTTTGTCGTATTTGTAGACTATGTCCCATCAGGAGACTTTTTTTTTCGTTTTGTGTTATTAATCTGTATGTTGTAAATTTGTTCGTAGATTCATATTTTTTTTATTTTAATGACTTGAATTGTATGATTATTCATCAATAGAATTTGTACAATTTAAATGAATATATATGGTTGGTTGAGTAAAAAATATATAGCTTCAATGAAAACTACTTATTACATCCATCTTTGTTGCTTATTAAATCAATCCTACATTAGATTGACATGTATTTTACCAATATAGAATTGAATATTGATTTTTTATTTTATTATTCTAAAATTATTAAGAAGTTTTGAATAATTCTGTATAATAATCTATATTGTGTGGTTCACATGAAACATAAATATTTTCAATGACACCAACATTGTTCTAGAGATTGCCTATTGTAATCTAAGCATGTGCAGTAAATCATTTTATTCCAGCTACCTGATAATTATTACCGAGGCATAGTGTCTATGAAAATGGCATTAAGAAAACCATATGCTTCTGTTTTTATTTGTTTGTAGAATTATTGTAACACCCCAAATTTTATAACAAACTAATTTATTAATTAAATAGAATTTTAAATAATTAACTTAATGACTAATATTATTTTAGAATATATGTTGATAAATTTCGTGGCTAATTTTCGTTATATGGATGCTTTCTATGATGTGCTAGTTTGATACATGTTATATTACATGAGCGATATAAATAATACATATTATATTTTATTAATTATTTGATATATTTAAAAAAAATAATAATAGTATTTTAGTATAATATATATTTTAAAGAAAAAGATTTTATGCGATTTTACGTGTATATAAGTGTAACCAATTAATATAATACTTTTATGTGCGCTTGACTGATGTTAGGAATACACATAGTTATATTTCGATTATTTATAACTATTTTCTATTTTTAGTAATTTTTTTTAATAAACAAGTATCTTGATATAGAATTGATATTGTGTTTGATTTCGTTTAATTTTAAATACTTGTTATGGTATTGTGATTTTATATATATTTATTATGATTTAGTAATTAATATAAAATATTGAAGTTATATTTATTTATTTTATAATTTTGACTATTTTCTAATATGATTGTATTATTATATTGTAAATATTTTGAGAAATAAGTATAACTGTAGTGATTATTTTGAATATGAGAGTTTTTATTATTAACATATTTTAGAAGATTAATAACCTTATTTTATAAAATAATAGTTTTGAAATATTTGTAATATTTAGTAATTAAATTATGTTAAAAAAAAATGTTAAAACATTAGTTTTAGTAATTATTGGTTTTATTTAAAAATAAATAAAGGGACCAATTGGTTGGACCCATGTGTGAACCCTAATTGTTAATAAAACAAAACAAACAAAAAAAAGGGAAGGGAGTTGAATGGGAAGCCGTAGAACCAAAGAGTAAACACAACAACAACCTATCGTTTTTGACACCGGTGATCGATAACTGTTCCGTAAAAGCTTCTCTGTTTTCATTCCAAATTGAGTATGTTATTTCATTCATTTAACTTGTCAATTAAACATAATTTTCCAGATTTTTAACAACCCCAATCTCTCTCTAAAATACCCGACTTCTTCGTTTGTAGAATTCGTTATTTTGCACCGTTCTCCTTCACCGTAAGTCCGACTTGAGTGAAACAACCGCCAAAACGACCGTGTGAAACGTGACTATATTATTCAATGATTGGTTTTCTGATTTATGGTAATTTTCTTTGACCGAATTTCGAAATCAGATTTTAGACTATTTTCTCATAATTTATTTTTGACGTTTACCAATAAATTGTCGAGTTAGATCGATTGAAGAACAAAAAGTGAAAGAACAAATATTGTTTGCTCGTGGAATTGTACTCGTGTCTGAAAGCGTCGAAATAAGGTAAGGGGTGAGAGAGCGTTTGAATTCATGAGTATAATATATTGTGAGATGAACGGGAAAACCGTATTTCCCAACGATTCATCCGGGGCTCGCTACGTATGGCAGAAGCCCTTTGAGGGATAAATTAATTAATTTACAAATATTGAAATTGTCAGATTAAAATATAGAATAGAAACATTTGTAGGGTGTTGATTGATTTAATTTCATTGAATGTGTGAAATTGATATTATTGTGATATTGGGTGTCGACTTAAATTTATGTATATATATATATGTATGTGTGTGTGTGTGTGATTAGATGAGTTTATGTGATGTGATAATAAAAGATGGATGTGTTGTGGTAGTTTTATGTGATGATGATGATGTATGATTAATTATTGTGATGTTATAAATTTGTGAGAAGTTTATGTGATGATGTTTGATTGATGATAGTGATGCTATAAATTTGTGATGAGTTTATGTGATGTTGTGAATTTGTGGTGAGAATATTGAAGTAACCCCATAATTGGTGAAATAATTATGATTTCAATTTGTGTTTGAGATGACGGTTTTAATGGAGTATCATAAACCAACGAGGGGAGAAAATAAATATTGTGAATTTGTGAAGTGGAGATTATTTTGTCATCATATAGGTAGGGTCTGACAAGCCTAGTGATTATGGGGAAGTACAACTGAATGAGCCTGATCATGGCGGTCTGCTGTCGAGCCTTAAGGCAAGATTGTTAGACCTTGGAGGTATTCCGGTGGGGAATTCCTAGGTGACTTGGAGGTAGCACTCCAAATGTCGGGAGCAACCATGCAACACACGTTTACCTCGACTGTCACGTATATGTGTCTCGGGTTGAGTTGAGGGGATCTATGAGGACAGGGCCAATTTGAATTGTCCGTCCACCGGGATGGTGGCATAGTATCACGGCCTCCTAACCAAGTACTTCAGAGTTAGAATGGTACCACATTGGGAAGTAGAGTCTAAGCTCATGCATAGCATTGCATTTTCTTGTGATTGTTTTGTTGTGATTGATGTGTTTCAAAGGTAATAATAATTAGATGATTTGATGTATATTATAATGAGATGATTATTTTACTTGAGTGACTTTGATGTTATAGTATGATACTATGTAAGTAAATATTTTGATATATCGTAAGGTGATTATGATACGGTTCTATTATGATTATTTGCGTGTTCTTCTTACTCATATTATACTATTAACATGATTTCAAAACTCACCTCCTTCGTTGTTTGTGTTTGACTGGCTGGGCCCTGCGTTTGCAAAATCGCAGTTATTACAGGTTAATGAGTCTTGAAGTTTAGGTTTGGGAGGAACCCCGCTCTGATAGGTGATACCGGAAATAAGGGTTTTAATTTGTATTTTACTTATTTAATTTGAATCAAATTTTTGTATGAAAACCTTAGAAGTACTAGTAAGTTTTTAGAATTAAATCAAGTAATTGTACTTAAATCAAGTTTATTGAGATTAAATTGTTTTATTTGATTAATAAAATTTGAATTGTTGCATGTGTATTTTGAGAAACGTGATATCCTAAATTAGTTACAAAAGTTTTTAATTTCTTGAAAATATAATTGTATTTATCCGCTGCAAATTTTATAGAAATATGATACAAATTATTATGTATATTATTTTGGGATTTAGGGTGTCACATTAGTGGTATCAGAGCAGGTCTGTCCAATCAGGCTGAGTGGGTCGAATGTCGATTCAGTGTTAGTCGAATGTCAGTCGTGTCAATTGTGCTTTCCTGTGTAGTAATTATTTTCACTATGATTGTTTTCCTGTTTTATTATTGTGTTAAGTGTTATATGCTTTTGGTATTATTATACATATTTTTGAGATTACTAATTAAATGTCTAATATTTACTTCCTCTAATTGTGTTATGGATTCTACATTCCTACCTAAATGAGTAAATAAAATATGAAATTACTTGTTAAGATTTGAGTTAGCTTTAATTGTTAACAAGATTATGTTAGTTACTTGTTGCTTATTGTTTGTCTTTTGAACTATGATTTTTGCGCTATTGTTTTATATGAATAGTTGAAAGTAATAATTTTGATTGACCAGCTCTATGTTTCAAGTTACTAATCTCATTCAGGTAATCTTAGTTATCAAATGTAATACCTCACTAGTTAGTTGTTTTAAAGTTCGACTTTCACCCTTAACCAATTTAAAATATTTAGTTTTGACATGTATTTGTTTAATGTGTTTGATCTAATAACTAATTGATTGAAACATTGATTTCCGTATGGATTATATGTTTAAAACTTCAAGTGTTAGACTTTTACTAGGTACAAATTATTATTATTATTATTATTATTATTATTATTATTATGTTGAAACTCAATTTAGAGATAAAAGGATGTTTCGTTCTAAACTTTGAGTTAGATAGGAAATATGTCTCTTACGTTTAAAGTTTTAATTTTGACTATAAATTTATTATTTTTATTTTATGTTGGTTTGTGTTAAAAAAAAAAATTTGATTTTAAATCGTGAATGTTAACTTTAAATCACTTGAAAGTGTTGATGGTTGTATCTAGATGAGTAGAGTTTTGATATTGGTTTGAAAACAATTTAGAATGTTCGTCATGATTTAGATAGTATGAAATTCATATTATTAGCAATATTAATTTTTGAATATTAGAGGTTGGTAGAACTTAGAATTTTTTTTAAAAACGACATTTTGAAGGAGTTAATGTTTACTTATTTTGTATGATGAAAATATCTTTTGTTTGATTTAATCTTTGATTATTTTAAAGAAATTAAATTCAGTTGAATTTTTGTTGATTTCTAAAATAATAATAATTATATGTTATTGATTTTATTTAATGTTTAAAACAGTTTAAAATTAACAATATGTTTTACTATGTTTTGTTTTTAAGAAAATTGAAAAGAGTTGTTGTTATCTTGGTTTAGGGGGCTGGTGTGAATATTGAATTGTGAGGGTGTTGGGATATTTATTTGAAATGATTGATTTTCTTGATTGTGATATTATGAATTCATTAGAGTTTGACTCGATGTTAGAATTTTAGAGTTTAAGAACTCTTAAGTGATTTACAATAGTACTAATGATAAAATATCTACCAATTGAGAAAGAGAAGAAAAAAACATATTAATATTATTATTATTATTATTATTTTATTGAAACACAATTTAAAAAAAAAATGTTTCTTTCTAAACCCTACTTAAATAGAAAACATATCTCTTATGATTAAAATTTTGACATTGCTTTTGAAATCAATTTAGGACATTCATCATGATTTTGAAATAGTATAAAATTCACATTATTATAAATAGTAATTCTTGAATAATCAGGTTTGGTTGAAATTTTATAGTTAGACTTTTAGAAACAAAAATTTTGAAGGGATTAAATTTGATTTATTTATAAGAGGAAATATTTTATGAATGAATTATTGTTGACTTATTTTAGAGAATTAGATTGTGTTGGAGTTTTGTTGATTCTAAAAATAATAATAAAAATATATATTTATGATGATTTTATTTAAAATTTAGATTAGTCACACAAGAGAAAAATAATTTATGCCAAGTTTTACTATGTGCTATTATTTTTAAGAATAATAATAATAAGCTAGGAGATTTGTTGTAAAAATAGTTTTTAAGAAATTAGGAAATAAAAAATATATAACTATTTTAGAAGTCTTGAAGAATTAGAAAACTTTGTATCTAATTTAATATACATGATTTGATTTGATTTCAAAATATAGGTTAGAAAAAAAAATATTTTTTTAAGAGTGCTTAAATATCTTGAGAGGTATTTTGGTGGGAAGAATATTGGTGAAATTTTAGTAATCATATTGATTTTTAAAAGTATAAAAAAAAAAATCGTCAGATTTATTAAGAAGTAACCCAAGGAAAAATTTGAAATTATAAAGAAAAATTATTTTTTGGTATTAAAAGATTAGTGATCTTTTTTAAATAATTTAAGTGTTTGCAATCAAATTTTAGAGTTTTGATTAACCACTAAAATAATTTATGTACTACGAGATTTATCTTAATTTTATGATTGTTATATTAACTTGGAGTAAACATAGTTGCATATTACTTTACCTAATAATTGAAAAATCCTTGTTTCAATCTTTGTTAAATGATAAAAATTGATTAAAAGAAAAGTTAATTAATTATTTATTTGTGATCAATTTGTAAATATTGAATCAGTAAGAGAATATTCTACATCATGATGTCAATTGATGAATTAATTATATGCATGTATATGATTATGTGAATATGAAATTGTTTGTGTTTCAAGTGTTCTAATTTTTGGGAATAAGTGTATAGAGTTAGAGTAATTGAGAGCATTTAAAAGTAGAATAGTTCTATATTTCTTCAATCGAATTATTGAGTATATATTGATGTTATTTTTCTTTCTTTTGTTGTTGTAGCTAGTTGTAAATTACAAATAAATTATTCTGAACGTGTAATTATGTGTGTTTTTAACTTGAAGTAAGGAGTACGAGTTGTGGCGCCGCCTTCGCACTCCTGAACCACGTTAAAGATGCTTTTAATTATTTATATTTGAATTTGAACGACTGCAGTTATAGTTCCTTAAGTAGTTGACTACATGAGTAGGAGGGACTAGCTACCCCGATGACTCATGGTCAATAAAAGAGACAACGATAACTCATTATTTTGTTAGAAGCGCCTTTTAATTTTATTTTTTTAATAAAAAAAAATACGTTCATTGCTTATATCAATTGAATGAATTCAATTATTAAATATATGTGATTAGGAAATAGTATCTCTATCATTAGTATTTTTTTTCCTTGATTATATACAGAGTATGTGTTCATAGAGTAATTGATTATAATTTATTATAATATTATTAAGTAGTTAGATGTATTTAATATTTTAAAAATTGCTCTCTTTGACAGACATAAATTCATTTTGTGGAATGTTTGGTGATAGGATTTAGATTTTATTTTAAGGAGTAAAACTAATAATATTTGGTTTGAAAGAACTAGTTGAAATTGACAACGTACTTGGAATGTGTTTCATTTAACCAAACTAAATGACCTACGTTATTATTGACAAAATCTATATGTTATGTTTTCTATGTAAATTACAGTGAGTAATTCAATGGTATTTTATTTTACAATTGATTGATAAATGTGATAGACATTTTATTTCATAATTGAATAATAAATGTTGTGTGTTTAATTTATTTATTTTGTCATGTTAGTCTATCATGCTATGTTAGTTGATTTTCTACATGTTGTGCTTAATGGTAGATAATATCATGCTATGTTAGTTTAAATTTATTTATAGTTATTGATGTAGCTAAATATCACTAGAAGGGCGGTTGAATATGGATTTTGCTCTTAAAAATAATTTTCTCGTGTATTAGATAATATCCTCTTAGAGAGGATGGAAACTCGAGGATGGTTGTTTAAAAGTTAAATCAGAGCTGAGCAAAAGAAAGATAAATGTAATGAATGATAGACACAACTTTTATACTGGTTCACCCAATGAAGGCTACGTCCAGTCCTCACAAACTTGTGATATTTCACTAATTTTCAAATTGATCAACCTCTCAAAGAGGATGATTACACTTTGTGTATTCTTTAGTCTCACCAAGCTTACAATCAAGTTTCAACTATTTCCAAGTGTACCTCATGTGGAAATTACAAATAGATATGTGTATGATAATTTATCTTCTCTTAAATACCTTCTAAAAAGATATTTCAAAGATCTAATGTAGGATTGTAGAAAGTATGAAGAGATAATGAATATTGCTTCTTGAAAGCTATAAGATACTTGATCCTTTTTTAATGCAATGTTGTTGTGTGTCTTGTAATGAAGAGCTTGTTGCCTTTTATAATAGTTCCTTCCATGTGCCAAGCTCTTTATGATCGTTGGAAAGTCAATTCAAAAAGCGCAAGGTCTTTCCTAATAATTAAGAAACTGCCATCCAGCTGTCCTTGGACAGATGCAGTCCATCCTCTAGTACGAGGTTGCAGATTTTCTGGAAACGTGGACATGTGATGTCTTTTTCTTTTTCGTTTCTTCAAGGCTTGTAACGGCTTCATGTGAAGTCTTTTTCTCTTTCCTTTCTTTAAAACATGGGAAGGCTTTTATTTTTAGCTTGTTTGTTGTTGCCTTTTTGAAGATTGGCTTTATATTGTTTTCAATTCATACAAGAGTGATCTATAGGCCTCCTTGTAGCCTTTGCACATGATATGATGGGTTACTTTCAAAGGTGTTGGGTTGTTTTCCAAGATATTGACTATAGACACATCCTAGTGTAATCCTTCCTCGTACCTTTCTTTTGTCATCTTACTTCTTTACTTCAAAAACTTTATTTATTCATTATTTAATATTGTTTTGACTTTATTTAATGATTAAAACAATTTGTTTTAGCGATGATGAGTATTATGCAAATTTGAAGCTTCATCCTCTCGTGAGGCCATCTTCATGAATTTCAATCCTCTAGATTAGAATTAGATTTTTCTCTTTTTTGTCTTAATGATTAATAACCTGTTTTCTTATATGAATACACTCAAAACCACATATTAGTCCTTAACATAATCATTTAAGTAATTTTGTTATCATTAAAACCATTAATGGGATTTTGTCTCAACAGTTATATGTTAGTGCAATCTTTAAAATGTATGATTTTAAATCTCTTGTACTTAGATTTAAATCTAGACTATGCTACTAAATTAAATCTCTTATATATGGATGGTGTATATAAATTAAATTATTTGTTTTATTCTGATGATGGCTTTGTTTTGATCTTTAAAATTGTTAATATTATTAAATTTGTTTTGATTGGTGTTCGACATTAGTGGTGACTTTATTTTCCTATTTGAGTTTCATTTAATATTTATTTTTGTGAAATTTAAAAAAAAATTGACAATTATATCAGCAAAGTAGTCAAGAATCCTCCCTCGGTCCTAAAATATACACAAGCAAAAGTTTGTAATAAAATATCGATATGTTTTCTGCCTCGAACACACAAAATATTTCTTTATCTTGATCAATAAGTTTTCTGCTTAGAATGTCACACAAAAAAACCACTATTATATTAAAATCAAAGAAAGAGTTGTGTACGAAATTTTTTTATCATATTAAAACCACTATTATATTGTGTACGAAACTTTGATAATATTGTAACAGAACCAAACACGGACATAATTAATGTGATTCAATAATTATAGCCGATATGTACAAATAAAAAAAAGTTAAGTATATTTATAGTTATATACTATACACATACATAATGTATATTATGATTATGATACTAAAGACTGTATATATAAGTGGAATATATATAGTACTTTCAAACAAATTGCATAAATTTTTTCACTATTATTTGAATTGATTTTCTTATAAATTCCTAATCTCAATACAATATTCCATGATGTGTACATTAGCAATTGAAATTTTACTATGATTAGAAAAACATCTTGTGACACCCTAAATCTCAAAATAATACATATAATAATTTATATAATATTCCTATAAAATTTGCAGCGGATAAATAAAAATATATTTTCAAGGAATTAAAAACTTTATATTTAATGTAGGATATCATGTTTCTCAAAAATAGAAATAAAAACACTTTAAATTTATTTTATCTATTAAAATAGTGCAATCTTGATAAGCTTGATTTAAGTATAATCACTTGATTTAATTCTAAAAACTTACTCGTACTTCTAAGGTTTTCATACAAAATTTCTATTCGAATTAAATAAGTAAAATACAAATTAAAATCCTTGTTCTCGGTATCACCTATCAGAGCGGGGTTCCTCCCAGACTTGAACTTCAAGACTCATTAACCTGTAATACCTGCGATTTTGCAAACGCAGGGCCCAGCCAGTCAAACACAAACAATGAAGGAGATGATTTTTGAAATCATGTTAATAGTATAATATAAGTAAGAAGAACACGCAAACAATCATAATATAACCGTATCATAATCACTTTACGATATATCAAAATATTTAATTATATAGTATCATACTATAACATCAAAGTCACTCAAGTAAAATAATCATCTCATTATAATATGCATCAAATCATCTAATTAATATTACCTTTGAAACACATCAATCACAACAAAACAATCACAAGAAAATGCAATTCTATGCATGAGCTTAGACTCTACTTCACAATGTGGTACCATTCTAACTTTGAAGTACTTGGTTAGGAGGCCATCATACTATTCCACCGTCCCGGTGGACGGACAATTCAAATTGGCCCTGTCCTCATAGATCCCCTCAACTCAACCCGAGATACATATACGCGACAGTCGAGGTAAACGTGTGTTGCATGGTAGCTCCCGACATTTGGAGTGCTACCTCCAAGTCACCTAGGAATTCCCCACTGGAATACCTCCAAGGTCTAACAATCTTGCCTTAAGGCTCGACAGCAGACCGCCACGATCAGGCTCATTCAATTGTACTTCCCCAGAATCACTAGGCTTGTCAGGCCCTACCTATATGATGACAAAATAATCTTCACTTCACAAACTCACAATATTTATTTTCTCCCCTCGTTAGCTTAAACTACACCATTAAGAGCACCATATTTAAGAATCATCACTATCTCATCAAGTATGGGGTACTTCAATATTTTCATCACAATTTTATAATATGATTAATCACAATTAATCGTGATCATCGTATAAACTCATCACAATTTTATAACATCACTATCATCAATAAAAAATCATCATTATCATCACGTAAGCATATATCAAACCATGCATCCATATTTTATTATCACATCACATAATTTCATCTAAGCAAACATGTACACATAATTTCATTCAACATCCAACATCATAATAATAACAAATATCAACTACCATACAAGTATCGAAAATTAAATCAATCAACACCTTATAAAAATTTCTATTTCACATTTTAATCTCACAATTCTCATATTTCAAATTAATCAATTTATCTCTCAAGGGCTACTGCCGTACGTAGCAAGCCCCAGATGAATCGTTGGGAAATACGGTTTTCCCGTTCATCTCACAATATTTTATACTCATGAATTATAACGCTCTCTCACCCCTTACCTTATTTCAAGTCTTTCAGCTATGAATATGATTCGACGCCAACAGTCTTTGTTCTTTGACTCTTTGTCCTTCAATCAATCTAACTCGACAATTTATGGGTAAACGTGTGACACCCTAAACCCAAATTAAAATAGAAAGTGAAATGTGTTAGTTTTGAAAGAGATTCGCAGCGGTTCGAAAATAAATTATACGAAATTTATTTTAAGTTATAAGGTTCAAGAATGTCACACTCACATTTACACAAAATGCTTGCATAAAAATTTTCAATAAAAATTCGTTTTATATCGAATATAGTTGAGGTTTATCAAATAAAACTTTTGACGTAAAACATGCTCTAAACTTAGGGACAATTAATTTCTATATTTGAATAAAAGATAAAAATAACAAAATTGATCGATTGAATTAACAAAAATCTAAATTAGTTCATAACTCAATAAAATGCAACAAATTACTCCCACCCAGTATCACCTATCAGAGCGTGGATCACCAACCGATTACCTGAAATGATTGCGCTCTTGCAAGTGCCAAACACAAGCAACGAGGGGTTAGCTTCGAAAACATGTAATAGTATAAAATAATTGAGAAGAACACGTAAAATATATTAAACACCGTATCATATCAAATCACAACCAACAAGAATAATCAAGGTAAAACATTGATACAATCCATAACATCCAGTAAGTAGATACACAAATCAAGTAATGTTATGCATGCTCTTATACTCTAGACTCCTCCTCTTTCTTTGGTACCATTCTAACTCTGAAGTACTTGGTTAGGAGGCCATGATACTATGCCACCATCCCGGTGAATGGACAATTCAAATTAGCCCTGTCCTCATAGATCCCCTCAACTCAACCCGAGACACATATACGCGACAGTCGAGGTAAACGTGTGTTGCATGGTAGCTCCCGACATTTGGAGTGCTACCTCTAAGTCACTTAGGAATTCCCCACCCGAATACCTCCAAGGTCTAACAATCTTACCCTAAGGCTCAACAGCAGACCGCCACGATCAAGCTCATTCAGTTGTACTTCCCCATAATCACTAGGCTTGTCATGCCCTACCTATATGATGACCAAATAATCTCCACTTCAAAAATTATCAACAATTACTTTCTCCCCTCGTTGGCCTAGGTTACTTACTCCATTAAGAGAACCATCATTGGCACGGGTCAAATTTGTCACTATTCAATTAAACACAATATGCATTTCATGATATCATCATTGCAGATTTCCATAGTCATTCATTACATTAAGAGTTTATCATCATAATACGGCAGCTCAAACAATAAAGGGTCTTCACTCACATATAATAGTAATAATAATAATAATAATAGATCATTCACACACACCACATCAATTGCAAGGCAAATAATTACAATTTATCACATTTTATCTCATATATCAATATCAAGGATAGATAAAAACAAAGCACATAATGCATCAAATACACCATTCTACAATAATTCAACTATCACACGATCTTCAAAAATCAAATCAAACAACATCCTATAAAAGTTTCTAATTCATATTTTAACCTCACAAAATTAAAGTTTGCTCATTAGTCAATTATTACTCAAAAGGCTTCTGCCATTCGTAGCGAGCCCCGAATGAATTGTGGGAAATACAGTATTCCCGTTCATCTCACTTAATTTATACTCACGCATTCGAACTCACTCTCACCTCATACCTTAGTTTGACGCTTTCGTAAGATATAAGAATCTGAACAATTTCAACAACCATCACATGTCGACAACGCTCAATGAACGAGTCCAAAACCATCGATGAATATGCATCGTTAATGAAACGTGGCGACACGCTGGAGCGCCGATAGGGTCCGACGTCTACTTCGCCGAAATGTGCAAATGAGTAGCGCTTCTTGAAGGTTTCGGTTAGTGGAATCCAAAAACGTTGTCAATTTTTCAGGATGATGAACGTACTAGCCGGAATTCGACAACACAGTCTCGACGATCATAAGGCCTTGCGACTATGTTGAAAGTGAATAAATAATGGTTCAATAACTCGATTCTTCATTCACGTGGCAGTTGAATAAGGGTGATTTTGATGAAGATAATAAATAGAAAAGAGGTGTATTGATCATTTAATCATTCAATAGGAAGCCTTTGATCCGCTTTCTGAGAGCATTGAATCATTTGGTTCGAAAAAGGTGGAAAAAGGTCATAGCGCCAGCACCTGAACGCTTACTCTTACTGCTTCAGGTTCACCTCTTTTGTTAGGATTGGCTGCCTTGAGGTTCTTGTTTGGAGTCATTTGTTTATCACGGAACAATTCCCCCCTCAATCCCTGCCGTAGTTAAAAAAATAATGGATTTTAATTTACGACAAAATCCTTATTTCAAAACGATGTATTTACAAGAGTGGCGGCTGTGTGCTCATATTATTATATAAACATTAGGTATTAGGTATAAGTGTATATGAGTTAATAACACATAAACTGTTACTAT
>JBBPBS010000115.1:593990-610969 GCA_037974835.1 Cicer judaicum | reverse complement strand
TATATATATATAAATATATATATATATTGAGACATGTAATTACATTTTTATATTGTATTTATAAAACTAAATATAATATAGTTAATTAATATTTTTAACAAGTGAGTTCAACATAATTTTTTTTTTCACTTCTAAGTTCAACCACCTCTATTATTCAAGAATAATTATTATTATAAATTTTAGTTTTTTAAAATTTTAAAATTATTACTAACTTTCTAAATTGACTTCATTAGCAAACTCAAAATTTTAATAATCATGTAATGTCCCTAAAGACAAGGTCTATCAATCGATAACTAGTATCACATTGATTAAATTCATAATTTCAAACATATAGTTGCCCATAAATAGAAAAAATTATTTCTAACTATCCACTATAAAAAAAGAGCAAAAAATCAAAGTTTTAAACACAAATCCAATCAAAAGGTAATTAACTTGGTTATGTCAACAATTCAACTTCACTCAAATTTTAACATATAATTTCATGGCTTATTTAGTCACTTAAGTAGAAGCTTATAATCACAACACAATTAGAGTAAGCAAACAATAAATAGTTCATTAGTAACTTCAAATATATGTATAATTATACAAAAGCATATAACACAGGACAAATAACACAATCATATAAAGCAGAAAAACATGATACTAAAAATAATTAATACACAAGAAAACACAGTTGACTCCCATTGAACGGACACTTAACCCACCCGGCCTAATTGGACATACCTGCTCTGATACCACTAATGTGACACCCTAAATCCCAAAATAATATATATAATAATTTACAGCGGATAAATAAAATTTGCAGCGGATAAATAAAAATATATTTCTAAGAAAATAAAAACTTTATATTTAATTTGAATCGAATTTTTGTATGAAAATCTTAGAAATACTAGTAAGTTTTTAGAATTAAATCAAGTAATTATACTTAAATCAAGCTTATCGAGATTGCACTATTTTAATGGATAAAATAAGTTTCAAGTGTTTTTATTTTTATAATTTTTTTAAAACACAATTTTATTAATAAAACATTATTACTATTTCAAAAGTAATGATTTACAATAAAAAATAATTAATCTTTTAAAATACATTAATAACCAAAAATCTCATATTTTTCCAATCAAAGTTTTTAAGTACATACTTTTTTGATGTCATCTTCGAATCAAATACACTACTCTTAATACCAAATGTTGTTAAAAATAGAGATCAATCAGTCACTAAACAAAGAATGTTACTGATTTCTGTAAAGGAAATTCATATTGATTGAAAATGAAATGGTGATTAACCAGAAGTAAGACGGAGAACGTTCTTTGTTTACTAACTAACAAAATTAAAGCTTTAAATGACCAAATGAACACACACAATTATTAACTCAGTTTAGATATGAACTCATACGTCTTGGGGACTGGATCCTATTTTGAATTATCACTATAATGAGATGAAAATGATTACAAAAATTTTCTACACTTGTGTGTTGCAGTTTCTATGCACTTTCTAAAATTGTAGCTTTCTATGTTATTTTTGTCGCACTTTCTTGCTTTGAATTATATACAAGTTGTTCAAAATTTTAGAGTAACAAACAAAAATAGTTACAACTAACTAACTAACTAACTAAAAACAACCTACCCAAAACAAATTACAACTCAAAAATCTTCTCATAGATTACCACATATTATATATATATATATATATATATATATATAAAATATGTGTTTGGTCATTGCAAAATAATCATATTTATTTGATAGTGTTTTACAAGTTTTTTGCGCTTAAAGGAGTGTTATAGTGTCAAAGCATAAGTCAAGAAACGTCACATGAATTCCAATAAAGGTTTGAAATAATAAATATTGTTTTACTTATAACCTTTTTAAATTTTTATTAGAGAATTTAATTATACATCTTTAAAATTTCATTTATAATCAATGCATAACTATATATTGGCATACATGTATTATATTATAGTGCCGTCATCAAAATAACAACATAGATTGCGTGTACTATATTTTGCGATTCATGAAGGAGATTCTTTCTATGAATCAAAGTATACTTCTAGAAATTGTACATTATTTTCATTAGAATTTGATTTTCATATATAAACTAACTATATATTTAATTCTAACTTATTTATGTTCAAATATTAAATCGCACATAGTACTTTGACAACCTCAAGTCAACTTACTCCGAAAGTGATCTAACTTAAATAAAGACAGACGGGTGTCAGTATGTGCTCGACAACGCTTTTATATTTTCAAAAGGGTTGTCGTATCTTTTAAAAGCACTACATATTATAGTGCTTAAAAGCACCGTTAAATGCATAATAAAATGATTTCAAAGCCTATTTTTGGTGTAGTGAAAGTAAGCCTAAAATATACACCAATTAACTATAACAATCCATATGCTAACAACGTAGCTTCCATTCAATATTCACAAAAGACCTAGTTTAAAGTCACCACCTCTTCTTCTTTTTAACATCTTTTGTTTTTTCATCTTAGGAAGTGAGTCAATTTAAGATTATTTTTGACCTAAAATAACTTCTCTATTTTTTTTCTCATTTTATTTAAATAAGTTTTATTTTCACATATATTTAGTATTTTTCTCGTTTTGTTTGTGATTTTGTCGTCTGAGTGCGACGTTGCTTTGTTTTCTGTCTTGGTGTGACATTTTGTTTCTTGTCTCATTATGGTGTCCATTT
This sequence comes from Cicer judaicum, assembly GCA_037974835.1. Lineage (NCBI taxonomy): Eukaryota > Viridiplantae > Streptophyta > Magnoliopsida > Fabales > Fabaceae > Cicer > Cicer judaicum. The sequence goes on along the minus strand of JBBPBS010000115.1, from coordinate 608,280 downwards.
GGTTTAGATTTAAAGATCAAGATTTGATTCAGTGTCAATGCAAATTCAATCAATCATTTTAAAATCTTCAACGTTATAGCTTCTGAGATATGAGTATTTCAGATACTTCAATTTTGTCGTATTTGTAGACTATGTCCTATCAGGAGACTTTTTTTTTCGTTTTGTGTTATTAATCTGTATGTTGTAAATTTGTTCGTAGATTCATATTTTTTTATTTTAATGACTTGAATTGTATGATTATTCATCAATAGAATTTGTACAATTTAAATGAATATATATGGTTGGTTGAGTAAAAAATATATAGCTTCAATGAAAACTACTTATTAGATCCATCTTTGTTGCTTATTAAATCAATCCTACATTAGATTGACATGTATTTTACCAATATAGAATTGATTATTGATTTTTTATTTTATTATTCTAAAATTATTAAGAAGTTTTGAATAATAGTGTATAATAATCTATATTGTGTGGTTCACATGAAACATAAATATTTTCAATAACACCAACATTGTTCTAGAGATTGCCTATTGTAATCTAAGCATGTGCAGTAAATCATTTTATTCCAGCTACCTGATAATTATTACCGAGGCATAGTGTCTATGAAAATGGCATTAAGAAAACCATATGCTTCTGTTTTTATTTGTTTGTAGGATTATTGTAACACCCCAAATTTTATAACAAACTATTTTATTAATTAAATAGAATTTTAAATAATTAACTTAATGACTAATATTATTTTAGAATATATGTTGATAAATTTCGTGGCTAATTTTCGTTATATGGATGCTTTCTATGATGTGCTAGTTTGATACATGTTATATTACATGAGCGATATAAATAATACATATTATATTTTATTAATTATTTGATATATTTAAAAAAAAATAATAGTATTTTAGTATAATATATATTTTAAAGAAAAAGATTTTATGCGATTTTACGTGTATATAAGTGTAACCAATTAATATAATACTTTTATGTGCGCTTGACTGATGTTAGGAATACACATAGTTATATTTCGATTATTTATAACTATTTTCTATTTTAAGTAATTTTTTTTAATAAACAAGTATCTTGATATAGAATTGATATTGTGTTTGATTTCGTTTAATTTTAAATACTTGTTATGGTATTGTGATTTTATATATATTTATTATGATTTAGTAATTAATATAAAATATTGAAGTTATATTTATTTATTTTATAATTTTGACTATTTTCTAATATGATTGTATTATTATATTGTAAATATTTGGAGAAATAAGTATAACTGTAGTGATTATTTTGAATATGAGAGTTTTTATTATTAACATATTTTAGAAGATTAATAACCTTATTTTATAAAATAATAGTTTTGAAATATTTGTAATATTTAGTAATTAAATTATGTTAAAAAAAAATGTTAAAACATTAGTTTTAGTAATTATTGGTTTTATTTAAAAATAAATAAAGGGACCAATTGGTTGGACCCATGTGTGAACCCTAATTGTTAATAAAACAAAACAAACAAAAAAAAGGGAAGGGAGTTGAATGGGAAGCCGTAGAACCAAAGAGTAAACACAACAACAACCTATCGTTTTTGACACCGGTGATCGATAACTGTTCCGTAAAAGCTTCTCTGTTTTCATTCCAAATTGAGTATGTTATTTCATTCATTTAACTTGTCAATTAAACATAATTTTCCAGATTTTTAACAACCCCGATCTCTCTCTAAAATACCCGACTTCTTCGTTTGTAGAATTCGTTATTTTGCACCGTTCTCCTTCACTGTAAGACTGATTTGAGTGAAACCAACGCCAAAACGACCGTGTGAAACGTGACTATATTATTCACTGATTGGTTTTCTGATTTATTGTAATTTTCTTTGACCGAATTTTGAAATCAGATTTTAGACTATTTTCTCATAATTTATTTTTGACGTTTACCCATAAATTGTCGAGTTAGATTGATTGAAGGACAAAAAGTGAAAGAACAAATATTGTTTGCTCGTGGAATTGTACTCGTGTCTGAAAGCGTCGAAATAAGGTAAGGGGTGAGAGAGCGTTTGAATTCATGAGTATAATATATTGTGAGATGAACGGGAAAACCGTATTTCCCAACGATTTATCCGGGGCTCGCTACGTATGGCAGAAGCCCTTTGAGGGATAAATTAATTAATTTACAAATATTGAAATTGTCAGATTAAAATATAGAATAGAAACATTTGTAGGGTGTTGATTGATTTAATTTCATTGAATGTGTAAAATTGATATTATTGTGATATTGGGTGTCGACTTAAATTTATGTATATATATATATGTATGTGTGTGTGTGTGTGATTAGATGAGTTTATGTGATGTGATAATAAAAGATGGATGTGTTGTGGTAGTTTTATGTGATGATGATGATGTATGATTAATTATTGTGATGTTATAAATTTGTGAGAAGTTTATGTGATGATGTTTGATTGATGATAGTGATGCTATAAATTTGTGATGAGTTTATGTGATGAGATATGATTAATGATAGTGATGTTGTGAATTTGTGATGAGAATATTGAAGTAACCCCATAATTGGTGAAATAATTATGATTTCAATTTGTGTTTGAGATGACGGTTTTAATGGAGTATCATAAACCAACGAGGGGAGAAAATAAATATTGTGAATTTGTGAAGTGGAGATTATTTTGTCATCATATAGGTAGGGTCTGACAAGCCTAGTGATTATGGGGAAGTACAACTGAATGAGCCTGATCGTGGCGGTCTGCTGTCGAGCCTTAAGGCAAGATTGTTAGACCTTGGAGGTATTACGGTGGGGAATTCCTAGGTGACTTGGAGGTAGCACTCCAAATGTCGGGAGCTACCATGCAACACACGTTTACCTCGACTGTCACGTATATGTGTCTCGGGTTGAGTTGAGGGGATCTATGAGGACATGGCCAATTTGAATTGTCCGTCCACAGCGATGGTGGCATAGTATCACGGCCTCCTAACCAAGTACTTCAGAGTTAGAATGGTAGCACATTGTGAAGTAGAGTCTAAGCTCATGCATAGCATTGCATTTTCTTGTGATTGTTTTGTTGTGATTGATGTGTTTCAAAGGTAATAATAATTAGATGATTTGATGTATATTATAATGAGATGATTATTTTACTTGAGTGACTTTGATGTTATAGTATGATACTATGTAAGTAAATATTTTGATATATCGTAAAGTGATTATGATACGGTTCTATTATGATTATTTGCGTGTTCTTCTTACTCATATTATACTATTAACATGATTTCAAAACTCATCTCCTTCGTTGTTTGTGTTTGACTGGCTGGGCCCTGCGTTTGCGAAATCGCAGTTATTACAGGTTAATGAGTCTTGAAGTTCAGGTTTGGGAGGAACCCCGCTCTGATAGGTGATACCGGAAATAAGGGTTTTAATTTGTATTTTTACTTATTTAATTTGAATCAAATTTTTGTATGAAAACCTTAGAAGTAGTAGTAAGTTTTTAGAATTAAATCAATTAATTGTACTTAAATCAAGTTTATTGAGATTAAATTGTTTTATTTGATTAATAAAATTTGAATTGTTGCATGTGTATTTTGAGAAACGTGATATCCTAAATTAGTTACAAAAGTTTTTAATTTCTTGAAAATATAATTGTATTTATCCGCTGCAAATTTTATAGAAATATAATACAAATTATTATGTATATTATTTTGGGATTTAGGGTGTCACATTAGTGGTATCAGAGCAGGTCTGTCCAATCAGGCCGAGTGGGTCGAATGTCGATTCAGTGTTAGTCGAATGTCAGTCGTGTCAATTGTGCTTTCTTGTGTAGTAATTATTTTCACTATGATTGTTTTCCTGTTTTATTATTGTGTTAAGTGTTATATGCTTTTGGTATTATTATACATATTTTTGAGATTACTAATTAAGTGTCTAATATTTACTTCCTCTAATTGTGTTATGGATTCTACATTCCTACCTAAATGAGTAAATAAAATATGAAATTACTTGTTAAGATTTGAGTTAGCTTTAATTGTTAACAAGATTATGTTAGTTACTTGTTGCTTATTGTTTGTCTTTTGAACTATGATTTTTGCGCTATTGTTTTATATGAATAGTTGAAAGTAATAATTTTGATTGACCAGCTCTATGTTTCAAGTTACTAATCTCATTCAGGTAATCTTAGTTATCAAATGTAATACCTCACTAGTTAGTTGTTTTAAAGTTCGACTTTCACCCTTAACCAATTTAAAATATTTAGTTTTGACATGTATTTGTTTAATGTGTTTGATCTAATAACTAATTGATTGAAACATTGATTTCCGTATGGATTATATGTTTAAAACTTCAAGTGTTAGACTTTTACTAGGTACAAATTATTATTATTATTATTATTATTATTATTATTATTATTATTATTATTATGTTGAAACTCAATTTAGAGATAAAAGAATGTTTCGTTCTAAACTTTGAGTTAGATAGGAAATATGTCTCTTACGTTTAAAGTTTTAATTTTGACTATAAATTTATTATTTTTATTTTATGTTGGTTTGTGTTAAAAAAAAAATTTGATTTTAAATCGTGAATGTTAACTTTAAATCACTTGAAAGTGTTGATGGTTGTATCTAGATGAGTAGAGTTTTGATATTGGTTTGAAAACAATTTAGAATGTTCGTCATGATTTAGATAGTATGAAATTCATATTATTAGCAATATTAATTTTTGAATATTAGAGATTGGTAGAACTTAGAATTTTTTTTAAAAACGACATTTTGAAGGAGTTAATGTTTACTTATTTTGTATGATAAAAATATCTTTTGTTTGATTTAATCTTTGATTATTTTAAAGAAATTAAATTCAGTTGAATTTTTGTTGATTTCTAATATAATAATAATTATATGTTATTGATTTTATTTAATGTTTAAAACAGTTTAAAATTAACAATATGTTTTACTATGTTTTGTTTTTAAGAAAATTGAAAAGAGTTGTTGTTATCTTGGTTTAGGGGGCTGGTGTGAATATTGAATTGTGAGGGTGTTGGGATATTTATTTGAAATGATTGATTTTCTTGATTGTGATATTATGAATTCATTAGAGTTTGACTCGATGTTAGAATTTTAGAGTTTAAGAACTCTACAGTGATTTACAATAGTACTAATGATAAAATATCTACCAATTGAGAAAGAGAAGGAAAAAACATATTAATATTATTATTATTATTATTTTATTGAAACACAATTTAAAAAAAAATGTTTCTTTCTAAACCCTACTTGAATAGAAAACATATCTCTTATGTTTAAATTTTTAATTTTGACTAAAAAAAAAAAAATTCTTGTTTTTTTATTTTGAATTGATATCTGTGAAAAAAAAAGAGATCTTGTGATTGTCTTCATTCATATTGTTATTGATTTTAAGATAATGTGGTTGATATTATTGCCAATTAAAAATCTCGTCTTGAAAAATAGTTATGAAATTTAAAAATTCAGTTTTTATATGGGCACGTAACTTGATTTTATTAAAAGTGAAAATTACTTGAAAATGTTGATGGATGTACTTAAATGATTAAAATTTTGACATTGCTTTTGAAATCAATTTAGCACATTCATCATGATTTTGAAATAGTATAAAATTCACATTATTATAAATAGTAATTCTTGAATAATCAGGTTTGGTTGAAATTTTATAGTTAGACTTTTAGAAACAAAAATTTTGAAGGGATTAAATTTGATTTATTTATAAGAGGAAATATTTTATGAATGAATTATTGTTGACTTATTTTAGAGAATTAGATTGTGTTGGAGTTTTGTTGATTCTAAAAATAATAATAAAAATATATATTTATGATGATTTTATTTAAAATTTAGATTAGTCACACAAGAGAAAAATAATTTATGCCAAGTTTTACTATGTGCTATTATTTTTAAGAATAATAATAATAAGCTAGGAGATTTTTTGTAAAAATAGTTTTTAAGAAATTAGGAAATAAAAAATATATAACTATTTTAGAAGTCTTGAAGAATTAGAAAACTTTGTATCTAATTTAATATACATGATTTGATTTGATTTCAAAATATAGGTTAAAAAAAAATATATTTTTTTAAGAGTGCTTAAATATCTTGAGAGGTATTTTGGTGGGAAGAATATTGGTGAAATTTTAGTAATCATATTGATTTTTAAAAGTATAAAAAATAAAAAATCGTCAGATTTATTAAGTAACCCAAGGAAAAATTTGAAATCATAAAGAAAAATTATTTTTTGGTATTAAAAGATTAGTGATCCTTTTTGAATAATTTAAGTGTTTGCAATCAAATTTTAGAGTTTTGATTAACCACTAAAATAATTTATGTACTACGAGATTTATCTTAATTTTATGATTGTTATATTAACTTGGAGTAAACATAGTTGCATATTACTTTACCTAATAATTGAAAAATCCTTGTTTCAATCTTTGTTAAATGATAAAAATTGATTAAAAGAAAAGTTAATTAATTATTTATTTGTGATCAATTTGTAAATATTGAATCAGTAAGAGAATATTCTACATCATGATGTCAATTGATGAATTAATTATATGCATGTATATGATTATGTGAATATGAAATTGTTTGTGTTTCAAGTGTTCTAATTTTTGGGAATAAGTGTATAGAGTTAGAGTAATCGAGAGCATTTAAAAGTAGAATAGTTCTATATTTCTTCAATCGAATTATTGAGTATATATTGATGTTATTTTTCTTTCTTTTGTTGTTGTAGCTAGTTGTAAATTACAAATAAATTATTCTGAACGTGTAATTATGTGTGTTTTTAACTTGAAGTAAGGAGTAGGAGTTGTGGCGCCGCCTTCGCACTCCTGAACCACGTTAAAGATGCTTTTAATTATTTATATTTGAATTTGAACGACTGCAGTTATAGTTCCTTAAGTAGTTGACTACATGAGTAGGAGGGACTAGCTACCCCGATGACTCATGGTCAATAAAAGAGACAACGATAACTCATTATTTTGTTAGAAGCACCTTTTAATTTTATTGTTTTTAATAAAAAAAATACGTTCATTGCTTATATCAATTGAATGAATTTAATTATTAAATATATGTGATTAGGAAATAGTATCTCTATCATTAGTATTTTTTTTCCTTGATTATATACAGAGTATGTGTTCATAGAGTAACTGATTATAATTTATTATAATATTATTAAGTAGTTAGATGTATTTAATATTTTAAAAATTGCTCTCTTTGACGGACATAAATTAATTTTGTTGAATGTTTGGTGATAGGATTTAGATTTTATTTTAAGGAGTAAAACTAATAATATTTGGTTTGAAAGAACTAGTTGAAATTGACAACGTACTTGGAATGTGTTTCATTTAACCAAACTAAATGACATACGTTATTATTGACAAAATCTATATGTTATGTTTTCTATGTAAATTACAGTGAGTAATTCAATGGTATTTTATTTTACAATTGAATGATAAATGTGATAGACATTTTATTTCATAATTGAATAATAAATGTTGTGTGTTTAATTGATTTATTTTGTCATGTTAGTCTATCATGCTATGTTAGTTGATTTTCTACATGTTGTGCTTAATGGTAGATTGAGTGTCTTAAATATGGTTATAGACTAAATTTGAATCTTGAGGATGATAAGTTGGATATAAGTTCACTCACCAAAAATTTCGAGGACGAAATTCTTTAACAAGGGGAGAATTGTAACACCCCAAATTTTATAATAAACTATTTTATTAATTAAATAGAATTTTAAATAATTAACTTAATGACTAATATTATTTTAGAATATATGTTGATAAATTTCGTGGCTAATTTTCGTTATATGGATGCTTTCTATGATACATGTTATATTACATGAGCGATATAAATAATACATATTATATTTTATTAATTATTTGATATATTTAAAAAAAATAATAAAAGTATTTTAGTATAATATATATTTTAAAGAAAAAGATTTTATGCGATTTTACGTGTATATAAGTGTAACCAATTAATATAATACTTTTATGTGCGCTTGACTGATGTTAGGAATACACATAGTTATATTTCGATTATTTATAACTATTTTCTATTTTTAGTTATTTTTTTTTATAAACAAGTATGTTGATATAGAATTGATATTGTGTTTGATTTCGTTTAATTTTAAATACTTGTTATGGTATTGTGATTTTATATATATTTATTATGATTTAGTAATTAATATAAAATATTGAAGTTATATTTATTTATTTTATAATTTTGACTATTTTCTAATATGATTGTATTATTATATTGTAAATATTTTGAGAAATAAGTATAACTGTAGTGATTATTTTGAATATGAGAGTTTTTATTATTAACATATTTTAGAAGATTAATAACCTTATTTTATAAAATAATAGTTTTGAAATATTTGTAATATTTAGTAATTAAATTATGTTAAAAAAAAATGTTAAAACATTAGTTTTAGTAATTATTGGTTTTATTTAAAAATAAATAAAGGGACCAATTGGTTGGACCCATGTGTGAACCCTAATTGTTAATAAAACAAAACAAACAAAAAAAAGGGAAGGGAGTTGAATGGGAAGCCGTAGAACCAAAGAGTAAACACAACAACAACCTATCGTTTTTGACACCGGTGATCGATAACTGTTCCGTAAAAGCTTCTCTGTTTTCATTCCAAATTGAGTATGTTATTTCATTCATTTAACTTGTCAATTAAACATAATTTTCCAGATTTTTAACAACCCCAATTTCTCTCTAAAATACCCGACTTCTTCGTTTGTAGAATTCGTTATTTTGCACCGTTCTCCTTCACCGTAAGTTCGATTTGAGTGAAACCAACGCCAAAACGACTGTGTGAAACGTGACTATATTATTCACTGATTGGTTTTCTGATTTATGGTAATTTTCTTTGACCGAATTTCGAAATCAGATTTTAGACTATTTTCTCATAATTTATTTTTGACGTTTACCCATAAATTGTCGAGTTAGATCGATTGAAGGACAAAAAGTCAAAGAACAAATATTGTTTTCTCGTGGAATTGTACTCGTGTCTGAAAGCATCGAAATAAGGTAAGGGGTGAGAGAGCGTTTGAATTCATGAGTATAATATATTGTGAGATGAACGGGAAAACCGTATTTCCCAACGATTCATCCGGGGCTCGCTACGTATGGCAGAAGCCCTTTGAGGGATAAATTAATTAATTTACAAATATTGAAATTGTGAGATTAGAATATAGAATAGAAACATTTGTAGGGTATTGATTGATTTAATTTCATTGAATGTGTGAAATTGATATTATTGTGATATTGGGTGTCGACTTAAATTTATGTATATATATATATATGTGTGTGTGTGTGTTTAGATGAGTTTATGTGATGTGATAATAAAAGATGGATGTGTTGTGGTAGTTTTATGTGATGATGATGATGTATGATTAATTATTGTGATGCTATAAATTTGTGAGAAGTTTATGTGATGATGTTTGATTGATGATAGTGATGCTATAAATTTGTGATGAGTTTATGTGATGAGATATGATTAATGATAGTGATGTTGTGAATTTGTGATGAGAATATTGAAGTAACTCCATAATTGGTGAAATAATTATGATTTCAATTTGTGTTTGAGATGACGGTTTTAATGGAGTATCATAAACCAACGAGGGGAGAAAATAAATATTGTGAATTTGTGAAGTGGAGATTATTTTGTCATCATATAGGTAGGGCCTGACAAGCCTAGTGATTATGGGGAAGTACAACTGAATGAGTCTGATCGTGGCGGTCTACTGTCGAGCCTTAAGGCAAGATTGTTAGACCTTGGAGGTATTACGGTGGGGAATTCCTAGGTGACTTGGAGGTAGCACTCCAAATGTCGGGAGCTACCATGCAACACATACTTGATTTAAGTATAATCACTTGATTTAATTCTAAAAACTTACTCGTACTTCTAAGGATTTCATACAAAATTTCTATTCGAATTAAATAAGTAAAATACAAATTAAAACCCTTGTTCTCCGTATCACCTATCAGAGTGGGGTTCCTCCAAAACTTGAACTTCAAGACTCATTAACCTGTAATAACTGCGATTTTGCAAACGCAGGGCCCAGCCAGTCAAACACAAATAACGAAGGAGGTGAGTTTTGAAATCATGTTAATAGTATAATATAAGTAAGAAGAACACACAAACAATCATAATATAACCGTATCATAATCACTTTACGATATATCAAAATATTTAATTATATAGTATCATACTATAACATCAAAGTCACTAAAGTAAAATAATCATCTCATTATAATATGCATCAAATCATCTAATTAATATTACCTTTGAAACACATCAATCACAACAAAACAATCACAAGGAAATGCAATTCTATGCATGAGCTTAAACTCTACTTCACAATGCGGTACCATTCTAACTCTGAAGTACTTGGTTAGGAGGCCATGAAACTATTCCACCATCCCGGTGGACGGACAATTCAAATTGGCCCTGTCCTCATAGATCCCCTCAACTCAACTCGAGACACATATACGCGACAGTCGAGGTAAACGTGTGTTGCATGGTAGCTCCCGACATTTGGAGTGCTACCTCCAAGTCACCTAGGAATTCCCCACCGGAATACCTCCAAGGTCTAACAATCTTGCCTTAAGGCTCGACAGCAGACCGCCACGATCAGGCTCATTCAATTGTACTTCCCCAGAATCACTAGGCTTGTCAGGCCCTACCTATATGATGACAAAATAATCTTCACTTCACAAACTCACAATATTTATTTTCTCCCCTCGTTAGCTTAAACTACACCATTAAGAGCACCATATTTAAGAATCATCACTATCTCATCAAGTATGGGGTACTTCAATATTTTCATAACAATTTTACAATATCATTAATCACAATTAATCATGATCATCGTATAAACTCATCACAATTTTATAACATCACTATCATCAATAAAAAATCATCATTATCATCACGTAAGCATATATCAAACCATGCATCCATATTTTATTATCACATCACATAATTTCATCTAAGCAAACATGTACACATAATTTCATTCAACATCCAACATCATAATAATAACAAATATCAACTACCATACAAGTATCGAAAATTAAATCAATCAACACCTTATAAAAATTTCTATTTCACATTTTAATCTCACAATTCTCATATTTCAAATTAATCAATTTATCTCTCAAGGGCTATTGCCGTACGTAGCAAGCCCCAGATGAATCGTTGGGAAATACGGTTTTCCCGTTCATCTCACAATATTTTATACTCATGAATTATAACGCTCTCTCACCCCTTACCTTATTTCAAGTCTTTCAGCTATGAATACGATTCGACGCCAACAGTCTTTGTTCTTTGACTCTTTGTCCTTCAATCAATCTAACTCGACAATTTATGGGTAAACGTGTGACACCCTAAACCCAAATTAAAATAGAAAGTGAAATGTGTTAGTTTTGAAAGAGATTCGCAGCGGTTCGAAAATAAATTATACGAAATTTATTTTAAGTTATAAGGTTCAAGAATGTCACACTCACATTTACACAAAATGCTTGCATAAAAATTTTCAATAAAAATTCGTTTTATATCGAATATAGTTGAGGTTTATCAAATAAAACTTTTGACGTAAAACATGCTCTAAACTTAGGGACAATTAATTTCTATATTTGAATGAAAGATAAAAATAACAAAATTGATCGATTGAATTAACAAAAATCTAAATTAGTTCATAACTCAATAAAATGCAACAAATTACTCCCACCCAGTATCACCTATTAGAGCGTGGATCACCAACCGATTACCTGAAATGATTGCGCTCTTGCAAGTGCCAAACACAAGCAACGAGGGGTTAGCTTCGAAAACATGTAATAGTATAAAATAATTGAGAAGAACACGTAAAATATATTAAACACCGTATCATATCAAATCACAACCAACAAGAATAATCAAGGTAAAACATTGATACAATCCATAACATCCAGTAAGTAGATACACAAATCAAGTAATGTTATGCATGCTCTTATACTCTAGACTCCTCCTCTTTCTTTGGTACCATTCTAACTCTGAAGTACTTGGTTAGGAGGCCATGATACTATGCCACCATCCCGGTGAATGGACAATTCAAATTAGCCCTGTCCTCATAGATCCCCTCAACTCAACCCGAGACACATATACGCGACAGTCGAGGTAAACGTGTGTTGCATGGTAGCTCCCGACATTTGGAGTGCTACCTCTAAGTCACTTAGGAATTCCCCACCCGAATACCTCCAAGGTCTAACAATCTTACCCTAAGGCTCAACAGCAGACCGCCACGATCAAGCTCATTCAGTTGTACTTCCCCATAATCACTAGGCTTGTCATGCCCTACCTATATGATGACCAAATAATCTCCACTTCAAAAATTATCAACAATTACTTTCTCCCCTCGTTGGCCTAGGTTACTTACTCCATTAAGAGAACCATCATTGGCACGGGTCAAATTTGTCACTATTCAATTAAACACAATATGCATTTCATGATATCATCATTGCAGATTTCCATAGTCATTCATTACATTAAGAGTTTATCATCATAATACGGCAGCTCAAACAATAAAGGGTCTTCACTCACATATAATAGTAATAATAATAATAATAATAGATCATTCACACACACCACATCAATTGCAAGGAAAATAATTACAATTTATCACATTTTATCTCATATATCAATATCAAGGATAGATAAAAACAAAGCACATAATGCATCAAATACACCATTCTACAATAATTCAACTATCACACGATCTTCAAAAATCAAATCAAACAACATCCTATAAAAGTTTCTAATTCATATTTTAACCTCACAAAATTAAAGTTTGCTCATTAGTCAATTATTACTCAAAAGGCTTCTGCCATTCGTAGCGAGCCCCGAATGAATTGTGGGAAATACGGTATTCCCGTTCATCTCACTTAATTTATACTCACGCATTCGAACTCACTCTCACCTCATACCTTAGTTTGACGCTTTCGTAAGATATAAGAATCTGAACAATTTCAACAACCATCACATGTCGACAACGCTCAATGAACGAGTCCAAAACCATCGATGAATATGCATCGTTAATGAAACGTGGCGACACGCTGGAGCGCCGATAGGGTCCGACGTCTACTTCGCCGAAACGTGCAAATGAGTAGCGCTTCTTGAAGGTTTCGGTTAGTGGAATCCAAAAACGTTGTCAATTTTTCAGGATGATGAACGTACTAGCCGGAATTCGACAACACAGTCTCGACGATCATAAGGCCTTGCGACTATGTTGAAAGTGAATAAATAATGGTTCAATAACTCGATTCTTCATTCACGTGGCAGTTGAATAAGGGTGATTTTGATGAAGATAATAAATAGAAAAGAGGTGTATTGATCATTTAATCATTCAATAGGAAGCCTTTGATCCGCTTTCTGAGAGCATTGAATCATTTGGTTCGAAAAAGGTGGAAAAAGGTCATAGCGCCAGCACCTGAACGCTTACTCTTACTGCTTCAGGTTCACCTCTTTTGTTAGGATTGGCTGCCTTGAGGTTCTTGTTTGGAGTCATTTGTTTATCACGGAACAATTCCCCCCTCAATCCCTGCCGTAGTTAAAAAAATAATGGATTTTAATTTACGACAAAATCCTTATTTCAAAACGATGTATTTACAAGAGTGGCGGCTGTGTGCTCATATTATTATATAAACATTAGGTATTAGGTATAAGTGTATATGAGTTAATAACACATAAACTGTTACTATATTAGGTTGCGTTCGGCAAACAAATTTTTAAATGAGAGGTTGTTTGTAATACCTATTATATTATATAAATTTCAAATTAATTATATATGTATATATTATCTAGAAAAACAAACGTAAGATTATATCTTTAAATCTTATCTTATTTTATTGTTATTCTTTTTAAAACATTTTCAATAACTTAATCATTATTTACATATAATAAAAATATATTTAATTATGAAAGATGTGGGTAGCAATAATAATGGCATGTTATAGTTAAAATAAAACATTTTAAAATTAATAAATTTACTTTTAAAATCAAATAAATATATTAATTTTAATAATTTTAACTAAAACGAAACATAAAAATAAATACGTAGAGAATTATTACATTTCAACAAATACACATATAATAATATAATAATGTTTATAATAACAAAAATAATTTAGATTGTTTTGTTCTCATTCTCTTATTCTTTTTCTTTATTATTATTATTATTATTAATTAATTAATTAATTAAATTTTACTCTTGTATAGAGGCCTAATCCAC
>JBBPBS010000115.1:578038-589240 GCA_037974835.1 Cicer judaicum | reverse complement strand
TTATAATAACAAAAATAATTTAGATTGTTTTGTTCTCATTCTCTTATTCTTTTTCTTTATTATTATTATTATTATTAATTAATTAATTAATTAAATTTTACTCTTGTATAGAGGCCTAATCCACAAAATACATCTTGTTCATTTCTTTTAATTTTTTTTTAAAACATAATTTAATTTCTAAAATATTACTAATATTTTCAAAACTAATATTTTATAAAATCAATTAATTAATATTTTTAAAATACATTAATCATTAAGATTCTCATATTCAAAATAATCACTATAATTATACTTATAAATTTTAAATACTCAAATTAAAATACTATCATCATTAGAGAATATTTAAAATTATAAAACAATTAAATATAACATCAAATTATTTATCTATAATAATATTTAATTAAGAAAATAATTTATTATAAATTTTGGGGTGTTACATTTCTTCCCTCGTTAAAGAAATTTCGTCCTCGAAATTTGTGGTAGGTGAATTAATATCTAACTGACCCCCTCAAGATTCAAGTCTAGTCTCAAAATATAATAAACGTAATTAGCACACTAACAACTCATTTAAGGATAATATGTCAAGAATCCTAGCATAATGAACTAACATGATACAAGAAATTAATTAACACATATCACATTCAACAACTTAAATAGGAAGGAAATATCATGGTTATTAATTATCCTTTACAGATAAAACTAAGCACGTGATTTTAGTCAAGAACAACATACTACTTTAGTTGAATCAAAATGACATATATCATATACAGAGTTCACTAACCCCTCAAACAATATTCTACTAGTTTCACTCTCTTGAAGGAGTCTTTAAATCATAACAAAAATTACTCTACATATTTCACAAAAGTTAGGCATATAAGAAAACATTTAAATATTTCACACCTTCAAGAATTACAAAAAGAAATGCATATCACAACTCAATGAAATACAGTCACTTAATTTATTTATTTATTTATTTTTTAAAAACTAATATGTATAATCATAGTGGAATATTATAGATATTTTCACATATAGTTTCAAACACACTTAATGTCTAAATTAGTTTCCAAATCTTATACATAAGATTCATTTATAATACTCATACAATAGTTCTACATCCTTATCAAATGAGACAATATAGAACAAATAATAAAATACTAACACAATACACTTATTTATTTCTAGCAAGTTACTTGGAAGATCAAAAATATTTAATTTATGTACACACCCCCGTACCAATTCACATCACATAAAATAGTTGTTAGCATTTGATATTAATGTCACATATGACTTATAATGACTAAAAAATTACATAACAGATGATATGGTTTTTAACCATTTCAAAAATAGAATTAACAAGTATTTCAACCAATAGTAACAACAAATTATTGTTGCCTCTTTTATCGATGATGAGTTATCCGGATAGCTAGTCCATCTTACTCATGTAGTCAACTACTTAAGGTAACCATAATTGTAGTCATTCAAATTTAAACATGGGTAATTCAAATTATCATTAACGTGGTTCAGGAGTGCGAAGACGGCGCCACAACTCCTACTCCTTATACTCCAAGTTAATAATTAACTTAATTACACATTGAGAATAATTTATTTCTAACTTCCAAGTAGTAATAACGACACTTGCATGAATATGTAATCAATAATCCGATTAAAGAAATATAGAACTATTTTATTTTTAGGTGCTTTCAACTACTCTAACATTATACACTGATTTCCAATAATTCAAACACTTGAACCACAAAATTTAGTTTATACATAATCATATACACATTCACATAATTAATCATATAAAAAATTAGCACCAAAGTTTTATGTTCATCTTATAACTCAAACGATGATTCTAATACAGTAACATACTCTCATAGAAAGCTAATTGCTCCAAATTAATCACGACTAATTTTTCTTTTTAATTAATCATCACTTAAAAGTTATAATAAATCAAAGCAGAAATTTCTAAGTAACAATACTTTATCATTTATTAGAAGGTACAACACACTACCAAATTAAATTGAATATTATAAGATGTATCACTAAAAATTTATCACCCAAAAAATTACTGACAATTCAAATTTTTCCCATAAACAAAATATACAATCCCTTTTAGTATTTTATCATTGTCAGAACTCTATAACTTTTTTTTTTCTTCACCAAAACTCCAGATTTTAAAGTTACAAATATTAATAAAAAAGAAAACAAATTTTAAGTAGTTTAAAAGAAATTAAAATACGGCAATTGGAATGAATTTAGTAAATATGAATGTAGCTTGTTAAGATCAAAGTTAGAAGCTACAAGCAACATAATACACTCTTAAGTTCTCTAACTAGATATTTCAAATTCCTTATTTCAAGGGCAGAACAAATAACAATGTCATCCATTTTTCTTTCATCCACATCAAAATAAAGAACTAATCCATTTGTTGATAATTTATTGTTCCTACTTCCCAGGCCTAAATCACTATCTACCATCCAAATGATATTTTTACTTGCCAATCCAAATGGTATTTTTACTGGATAAACCAACCCAAAATTATCAGACTTAGCAGCTAACGGAAGCAGATTGTATCACAAATGTTTTGTATCCTCAAACACCTATTCTTATAAACCTATATTCAAAATATTGCAAGAAAAATATATATACAAACTCAGTAGTAATGAAGTGTCTGTTATAAAATAAATTTAAGTATCTCAATTCTTAAATGGGATAAAATAATGTTTTTAGCTTCCATATGGTGCTTAGTTAAGGACTCTCGGAGAGTTAGTGGCAAATTAAAAAAAAATGGTAGATTCATCTTTCTCTATTGTATATTTTTCACTTCGGGTTTCTTTTAGAAAGATATATCAATTATGATAGTTGTGTTCTCCTACTTTATTGTATAAAAAAATTATTTTTCTACCCAAAAAGCAAATGATTCGATAGATAAGCGTAAACATTTTTTTTTCAACCCAGCCGTTAGCCATAGTGTAGATTCCTTGTCACCATCTAGTAAGATTAAAAGAACAAACAGAGATATTCAAATAAACATTATAATTCAACATTATTCACCTCCAGATATCACAAGGTTATCATCACACAGCATGGAAAGCAGTAGAAAACAATGTCAAAAGAATTTTCAAAATACAGGTTAATGGAGTATATAATCTAAGAGAAAATAAACATTAACATATGCCACAAGTTCAATCAAAAGTTAATTAATCAAATCATGTCAACAATTCAAATTAACTCTAATCTCAACAAATACATACCACAACAAGAAAGAGCAAACAATTAACGTTAACAATTATCTTAAAAAATAAGACAATTTGCAACAAGAATAAGTAAGTAGTTAATAATTAACAAACGTCTTTTTGAAATCATGTATTGTAATGGAAAAATATATAGCACTTAACACAAGAATAATAGGTAAGCGTTTCTACATTCAACATGAAACACGAGTAACACAATTGGTTCACGATTGACTATTAGACGACTGACATTTGACTCACATTGAACTCACACTCAACCCACTCGGCCTGATTGTATAGACCTGCTCTGATACCACTAATGTGACACCCTAAACCCAAATTAAAATAGAAAGTGAAATGTGTTAGTTTTGAAATAGATTCGCAGCGGTTCCAAAATAAATTATACGAAATTTATTTTAAGTTATAAGGTTCAAGAATGTCACACTCACACTTACACAAAATGCTTGCATAAAAATTTTCAATAAAAATTCGTTTTATATCGAATATAGTTGAGGTTTATTAAATAAAACTTTTGACGTAAAACATGCTCTAAACTTAGGGACAATTAATTTCTAAATTTGAATAAAAGATAAAAATAACAAAATTGATCGATTGAATTAACAAAAATCTAAATTAGTTCATAACTCAATAAAATACAACAAATTACTCCCACCCAGTATCACCTATCAGAGCGTGGATCACCAATCGATAACCTGAAATGACTGTGCTCTCGCAAGCGCCAAACACAAGCAACGAGGGGTGAGCTTCGAAAACATGTAATAGTATAAAATAATTGAGAAGAACACGTAAAATATATTAAACACCGTATCATATCAAATCACAACCAACAAGAATAATCAAGGTAAAACATTGATACAATCCACAACATCCAGTAAGTAGATACACAAATCAAGTAATGTTATGCATGCTCTTATACTCTAGACTCCACCTCTTTCTTTGGTACCATTCTATCTCTGAAGTACTTGGTTAGGAGGCTATGATACTATGCCACCATCCTGGTGGATGGACAATTCAAATGTATCATGTCCTCACAGATCCCCTCAACTCAACCCGAGACACATATACGCGATAGTCGAGGTAAAGGTGTGTTGCATGGTAGCTCCCGACATTTGGAGTGCTACCTCTAAGTCACTATTATTTATTAATGTATCATTATTATTTATTTATCTAAAATCGCATAAAATCTTTTTCTTTAAAATATATATTACACTAAAAGACTATTATTATTTTTTTAAATATATCAAATAATAAAATATAATATGTATTATTTATATCGATCATGTAATAAACCATGTATCAAACTAGCACATCATAGAAAGCATCCATATAACGAAAATTAGCCACGAAATTTATCAACATATATTCTAAAATAATATTCGTCATTAAATTAATTATTTAAAATTCTATTTAATTAATAAAATAATTTATTATAAAATTTGGGGTGTTACACATTTTAGAGATAGGAATTTTTAATTTCAATAATAATGTATGAATCTAACTAAAAATATATGTTCAACTACTAAAATTGATGGCTATCCTTGTCATCCTTGCCTCCATTAGGAGTTTGAAATTGCTAGATAAAGTTATTAATCACAACCTGATATTTTCTCTTGTTTTTTTCTTAATTGATGCTAACTTTTTAAAAGTGTAACAAAATGCTCTATAGGGAAAAAACCAATATATTTGTGTGAAGTAATTAATATCTTTGTCTATGTCAATTAAGTTGCACATTAAGTGTGTTTCACCTTAAATATATTTTATATACATTCTCCTTTTTAATTATATATGTAACAAAAATGCATTTCATATGTGAAAGACATATCTCTAATTATTTTTTTTCTAGTAATTCCATTTTTTTAATAAAGTGAAACATACACATGTATCTAATATGGTATAATTAGTACAAAATCACAAAGAATCACTACATTAATTAGTATCTAAATAAGAACTATATAGCTAGATCAATTTTCTTATTTTTACAAAATTATACTTTTGTTTTCTTAATTAATTTTAGTAGTTATTATAATAATATATATGTAGATAAATTAAAAAAATATTATTAATAATAAAATTCATAATAACATACACATTTTATCTTTAATTGTATGATATAACTTATATAAGATTATTTGCACATATTCATTTTCTATAAAGGTGTGCCTAACCATTTTTTTTTTTTACTGTTGTTTCAATTTCTACTATATCATAGTTTGTGTATTTTAAATTACAAGTTATAGACTTTTAAATTTAGTTTAATTTTTGTTTAGATCTTTTTAAATTCCTTTTTTTTTTATAAATATTTTGGTCTATTTATATAAATATTTATTTTTAGTAATTTTCTTAAAAAATATCATGTTATCGTTATGATATGCTGACATGTGTATAACGACTTTGACATCTATGACATGACAAATTATAAAACGATTTTTAAGTTAGTCATCTATGATTTGGCTAAAATACCTACACCTTAAAGTTTGATTCAGTTTTTGGTTTGGTACAATTTTTATTTCTCTTCATCATCTTCGTTTCTACCATCTTTTTCTTCTACACCATTTTTTAAAAAACTCTAAAATTCAAAATATATAATTTCAATTAAAAAAAAAATCTACAGTTTGGTTAATGTGAAATATTAAAAAATTCAAAATATGAAATTTATCATTTAAATAAGAACTAAAAAATGATTTATGATAAAAAATAAATAAAAAAAAAAGAAAAAGAAAAAGATAAATTCATTTTAAATACACTAAAAATGTCTAGTAATTAGTGTTTTAATTGAATCTTTTGCTCAATTTTTTTTTTTTAATATTCTTAAAGATGTTTTATTTTTTTCACAAACTAGTAGTTGATTTTGTTTTTGTGTATTTCAAGGAGGGGTTTACGGTTTCAAGCTACAAGTTCTTTCTTCTTCCACCAACATAAATTAAACTCGACCTTCATCATAAACATTAAAAAAAACAATTAAAAATAAAGCAAATATTAAACTAAAAAATCTAGAATATATGAATATCAGCTTATAATAGTAATTTTATAGTGGAAGATGATGAAGAGAAAGAATAATTTAAAAGAAATAAAACTTAAATGATCAATTTAAAAAAATTAAAAAATATAGAAAACCAATCTGGTAAATCAGTCAAACTAAAAGACCATAATTTATTTTATTTTTTTGTGTTGGTGAAGAAAGTATGAAAGTAGTATAAAAACTTATTGCACCCACATATTTAGACTTGTGTGCTATCAAGTCGTTCAACAAAGTTTATGGTTCTAAGTGAAAGATTATAAGAGTTTAATTTATCAATTCAATTAGATTAAAACACAACAAAAATTAAATTGGAAATAAAACAGTGAAATAAAAGCATTATTATTAGAAATACTACTTAAGCTTGTGTGACCAGCTTGTTTGTGCCAAATCCATTTATCTTTATCAATGGATACAAAACAATATTCAGTAGGTAAATCATCCAGATAAAGTTCATATAAATTCTTTTTTCTAAAATCGAAAAAGAAAACTCTACCCGAGGATGACTGTTTAACCTCGCATAGAGTAGGTTTAAAAATAACTTCAAATCCGTTATCACATAATTGACTAATGCATAGTAAGTTATGTTTTAAACCATCCACATACTGAACATTTTCAATTTTAGCAGGATTATTTTTACCAATAATACATGTACCTTTTATTTGAGCTTTATCATTGTAACCAAACGTGACTGATCCTCCATCCTTTATTTTCAAGGAAATAAAACAGTGCTTATCCCCTGTCATATGCCTTGAGCAGCCACTGTCTAAATACTAAGGATTTCTTTTGATGATCAGAGGATGAACCTGTGTTAGAGTTTAAAAGTAACTTAGGTACCCATATAACATTGGGTCATTGTTGGTTAGTTTTTTATCTTGTGAGGATTTTCTTTTTATGATAAAAAATAGAATCATGGTGCCCATGCTTACCATAGAATGAACAAATTTTCTTTACGTTGTCAACTTTCTTCTTAGCATGACAGATTTTTAAAGTATGCACAAATTTTTTGCAAAAAGTGCATTTTGGCATATCCTCTTGTTTTTTAGGCAAGAAAAAATTTTCGTACAATTTTTGTTTTTGAGAACATTTAAAACCAATACCAACCATGTCAAATATTCCAAATTGAGAAGCCATTATCTTTTGAAATGTTTCAATAGATTTGACAAAGATGGAAATGTCATTTTTTAGTTCTTTAACCTTTATTTTCAAGATTTCCTTTTCTGTGTCCTGTTCTGGAGGATGACTTTTGACATTCTTTTTATTTAAAATGCTTGTTGCTCAAATGATTTCTCATAAGATAACTAGAAATCTACAATGATTTTTTCATATTTCTCATTCTTGGCTTGAAGTTCCTCGTTGTGTTTTTTTTATTTCATAAAGTTGATTTTTGAGAAAACCACATTTATGAGATAAAGTGTTTGAGTAATTTAAAAGATTGTCAAATTCAATTTCTAACTTCTCACAAGTAGGACACAAATCTGAAATGATTACCTTTTCCATTTCAGATTTTTCCATGAGGCAGAGGTTGGCCTCTTCTTCCTTCTCTTGCTCAAAGGATAACTTGTCACTGTCATTCCAAGTAATCATCATGGATTTGTTTTTGTAGGGAAATCTTCTTGAGTTCCTTTTGTTGAGAGGTCACTCGGTTTTGTAATGTCCCATCATGTTGCAATCAAAATAAGTTATTTGACTTTTGTTAGTTTTTTCTTTTTGAGGAGATCCTCTATCATGTCCTCTTCTGTTAATCATTCTCTGAATTCTTCTGGAAATCAGAGCGAGTTCATCCTCAACCTTAGATAGAGGATACTTTGAGTTTTCCCTTTTTATGACATCTTAATTCTTCTTGGAGGATGAACTTTCTATTTGGCTGGTTTTTAGAGCAATCATTCTTCCCTTTTAGCTTGGTTTGTCTGCCAGCAACAATGGTTCATGAGCTATTAGAGTACCAACTAAATCTTCCAATTTCATGGTGGCCAAATTTGTTGCTTCTGTAATGGCAGTCACCATTGGCCTCTATTCTTTTGGTAAATTTGTTAGGATTTTTCTTATCCTTTCTTGAACGGAGTATACCTTTACAAGAGATCTCAAGTTGTTTAATATGATTGTTAATCTTGAGAATATTTCATCAATGGTTTCCTCTTTCTTCATTTCGAATAGTTCGAAATCTCTTACTCCCATGTCAATTCTTGCTTCTTTCACGTGGCATGTTCCTGATGGATCCTTAAAGTGTCCCAGAGCTCCTTAGTGGTTTTGCACTCTTCGACTCTATCATACTCTTCCCTACTCAAAGCACACGTTAGAAATAAATAAGGTTTAGAGTTTAGGACCACATTTGCATTTTCATTTGTTATCCACTGTGCTTGAGGTTTCTCATCGGAGGTTGCATCTATATTGTTAGTTCTAATGACGTGATCCCCATTTTCAACCACATACCACATGTTGTTGTCTTGTGATATGAGAAATAGTCTCATTTTACCTTTCCAATGGTAGTAATCTGTGCCATCAAAATAGGGAGGTCGGCTGGATGATCCTCCTTCAGGAATATACTTAGCTTTAGACATTTTTTCTTTTAGATCTTTTTCTATTACACTGTTAGGTGTATTTTTCTCTGATATTTTCTCTTGTTTATTTTCTTATTGATGCTAACTTTTTAAAAGTATAACAAAATGCTTTATAGAGAAAAAATCAAGATATTTGTGTGAAGAAATTAATTTCTTTGTCTAACAAAATGCATTTCATATGTGAAAGACATGTCTCTCATTTCTTTGTGTAACAAAATGCTTTAATTATATATGTAACAAAAATGCATTTCATATGTGAAAGACATGTCTCTGATTATTATTTTCTAGTAATTCCATCTTTTAATAAAGGGAAATATACACATGTATCTAATATGCTATAATTACAAAAAATCACAAAGGAACACTACATTAATTAGTATCTAAATAGGAACTATATAGCTAGATCAATTTTCTTATTTTTACAAAATCATACTTTCGCTTTCTTAATTAATTTTAATATTTATTATAATAGTAATGCAAAGACTTTATTTTGTTAACTAGAAATGCAAAGACTTTATTTTGTTAACTTTGTTTTGTTTTGTAGTTGTCTTTTGGATAATTGTCTTAATTGTCTTAACGAAAGGCATAAGTGGATATAAGTCTTTCAAGAGCAAGGTCCGATCCTCAAAAGCTTCCTCATGTACTAATTCCGAAAGCAACATTAATTTAGGAGATGATAATGAAGACGACTGTTTTGGTCTCTTCAACCTTATCAAAAATCAACACATTGGTCCAGATATTTTAGGCCCAATTCAAAATTTATATCCAAAAAACTGTTTAATCCGTCATGTATTAGGCCTCTCCCAATTTTTGTTGTGGACTTTCGTGGAAAATTCGTTCTCAAATGAAATCAGAAGACAAAAGCAAAAGCTAAAGTTGTCTAGCACTTGTTTGCCACTTCTTTTACCACTGCCACCGAAAGGAAACAGGAGAAGGAATCTCCTCATTTCTTCCACTATAAAAGTCAGCAAAAGAAGGATTTCTTTCGTATATAAGGAATGCTCCCCTTCACTTCCAAGGCGGAGAGTTTTAGCACAGAGACAAACACAGAGAGTTAGAAATCTTGAGTGTCCAATATTTCAAAAACTTGTAATATTTTCTTTTAAGTATTTCAAAACCATTGTAAGTATTAATCATGTATTAATCTTATTCATGTTTTAATATCTTGCATTATTAAAACCTTATTTTCTTTCTGCATATTAAGTATGCTCTACACTTGCAGCTCAGGCTGATCTTGGGCATCAAAAACTCTGTTGATTTTTCATTTATTATGAACTTTGATATTTTTCTTTACGAAACACCATTATTTTCACATAATTTTTTATGGATTATGTTTGCTTTATTGAATTATTGTCTACTTCATCTTTTTAGGATATCAAAGCGTTGATGCTCACCCTTGAATCTAGGGCGTTTATGGTATATATATATATATAGAGAGAGAGAGAAGATTTTTGAATTGTAACTACTTTTGTTTTCCTACTCCAAAATTGTAAATAATTTGTATATATCCAAAGCAAGCAAAGTTAGCAAAAATAACATAGAAGGCTACAATTTTAGGAAGTGCAGAGAAACTGCCGCACACAATTGCAGAAAACTTTGTAACCATTTTCATCTTATTATAGTGATAATTCAAAGTTGGATCCAGTCACCTAGACGTAGGGTTCGTCTATGAACTGGATTAACAATTGTGTGTGTTCATTTTATTATTTAAAGCATGAATTTTGTTAGTTAGAAAGCGAATAATGTTTTCTGTTTTACATCTGATCAATCTCCATTTCATTTTCAATCAATCTGCGTTTCCTTTACATAAACCAAGAACATTATTAATTTAGTGAATGATTGATCTCCGTCTTTAATAACAACTTATATATAATAATAATAATTTTGATTATGATTCATTGGTAACTCATTAATAGATGGGCATTTTAATTATCAAATAAAATAAAGTTGTATTGTATAAAAAAAAAGTTATCATAAATTAAAATTGGATAATATTAATTAAATTAACAATTGAAATGAATAATCATAAAAAACAATGTTAAATTATATTGAGAGAAAATAGTGGATTTATTAACCTTCAAAAAAATGGGAATTTTGATGGAAAAATAAAATTAAAAATATAAATAATTATATCACAACTATACGACTCATGAAAAAAAAACAAATCATCTATCATTTTATTTTTATAAAAATGAATTATCTATTATCATGACTAAAGCTATGTTGAATTATTCTAGAATGTTAAGAAGTGCAAAATGCATCAAAGAAAAAAAAAATCCCTTTTGTTCATGTTCTATTTAAAATTAAACTATTACAAATTTCAAATTTAAAATCTAAAACATACAAAAATAAATATCTATATTTATGT
>JBBPBS010000115.1:525030-576012 GCA_037974835.1 Cicer judaicum | reverse complement strand
TTTTTAATTTTAATCCTATAACTTTTAAGGGATTATATTATTTCACACGAACTTACAATATATATTATTTCCCACACAAAAAATATAAAGTAAGGTAATCTGGATATGGTAATTTTCAGGTCTCTTTCATGTTCATTCAACAATTATAAATTATCTTTGTTAAATTTTTTTTATTGAAATAAATAATAATAGTAATAATAATAATAATTAAAATATATAAAACTATTTTAACAAATCTATAAATACAAATATATTTTCAAATTTAATCTAAATGGATAGGGTCAAATTACCTTTTTATAGTGGATAGAGTCGGTAAACCATTGCTGCACGTATAATCACAGACTATCAATTCAAAAAAATTTATAATTTATATTAAAATAAAATATAAAAATTTCAAGGAATAAATAAGTTTAGTTCCGGTAAGATTTTATTATAGAGATGTAAAATGTACAATGGAGAGTGGTTAATAACTATTGTTGTATGGATTAAATACAAAACAAAATTATCAGTCTCGTTGCTGATATTTCTTATAATTATACTCTTCGCGTGAGTCTTCTTGGGTTCTTCTTCTCGATTGTTTACTTTCTTTGGCATTGGCATAACAACAAAATATACTATTGAAACACACATGACGGTAAAACATATGAAAAAAACATTAATATATCAGCACAAAAACAAAATATATCATAAAATACATTAACACAATTAAAATGGATTACAACGTAGTAATTTTATTAATTAAATAACTGATCTATATAACCATTAAATTTGAATAATTAAAACATCCGTTTATTTTATTTACGAATATCTTTTTAAGTTATGTGTCTTTATATTTAATAATTAATGAATAATTAATATATTTATTTATTTTACTTTCTAGTATATTTTAAGCTATATATCTCATGTATGTCACATATTTTATTCTAATATATTATGAATACAGATTTTTCTTGTAATTCCTAATTTTGTCTTGTAAAATAAATTGAAAGATAGTGACATAATTTGATTCACATATATTGTGGACACATCTTTAATTTTGTTGAGTTAAATAATTTAAAATCGAATAAAACATTCAATCTAACAATATTGATATTTTTCAGTTGAATTAGAACTTAAAAATATAACATAATTTTTTTTTTTTTGGGTTCAACATAATTTCTTTTTTTTTTCACTTCTAAGTTCAACCACCTCTAATATTCATGTAATGACCCTAAAGACAAGGTCTATCAATCCATAACTAGTATTACATTGATTAAATTCATAATTTCAAACATATAGTTGCCCATAAATAGAAAAATTTATTTCTAACTATCCACTATAACAAAAGAGCAAAAAATCAAAGTTTTAAACACAAATCCAATCAAAAGGTAATTAACTTGGTTATGTCAACAATTCAACTTCACTCAAATTTTAACAAATAATTTCATAGTTTATTTAATCACTTAAGTAGAAGCTTATAATCACAACACAATTAGAGTAAGCAAACAATAAATAGTTCATTAGTAACTTCAAATATATGTTTAATTATACAAGAGCATATAGCACAGGACAAATAACACAATCATATAAAGTAGAAAAACATGATAGTAAAAATAATTAATACACAAGAAAACATAATTGACAAGATTGACATTTGACTCCCATTGAACCGACACTTAACCCACCCGACCTAATTGGACAGACCTGCTCTGATACCACTAATGTGACACCCTAAATCCCAAAATAATATATATAATAATTTATTTTATATTCCTATAAAATTTGAAGCGGATAAATAAAAATATATTTCTAAGAAAATAAAAACTTTATATTTAATTTGAATCGAATTTTTGTATGAAAATCGTAGAAGTACTAGTAAGTTTTTAGAATTAAATCAAGTAATTATACTTAAATCAAGCTTATCGAGATTACACTATTTTAATGGATAAAATAAGTTTAAAGTGTTTTTCTTTTTATAATTTTTTTAAAACACAATTTCATTAATAAAACATTATTACTATTTCAAAAGTAATGATTTATAATAAAAATTAATTAATCTTTTAAAATACATTAATAACCAAAAATCTCATATTTTTCCAATCAAAGTTTTTAAGTACATACTTTTTTTATGTCATCTTTGAATCAAATACACTCGTACTCTTAATACCAAATGTTGTTAAAAACAAAGATCAATCAGTCACTAGACAAAGAATGTTCCTAATTTCTGTAAAGGAAATTCATATTGATTGAAAATGAAATGGAGATTGACCAGAAGTAAGACGTAGAACGTTCTCTGTTTACTAAATAGCATAATTAAAGCTTTAAATTACCAAATATACACACTCAATTATTAACTTAGTGTAGATATGAACTCATACGTCTTGGGGACTGGATCCTCTTTTGAATTATCACTATAATGAGATGAAAATAATTACAAAATTTTTCTACACTTGTGTGTTGCAGTTTCTATGCACTTTCTAAAACTATAGCTTTCTATGTTATTTTTGTCGCACTTTGTTGCTTTGAATTATATACAAGTTGTTCCAAATTTTAGAGTAACAAACAAAAATAGTAACAACTAACTAACTAACTTCAAATATATATATATATATATATATATATATATATATATATATATATATAATATGTGTTTGGTCATTGCAAAATAATTCTATTTATTTGATTGTGTTTTACAAGTTTTTTGCGCTTAAAGGGGTGTTATAATATCAAAGCGTAAGTCAAGAAACGTCACATGAATTCCAATAAAGATTTGAAATAATATATATTGTTTTACTTATAACCTTTTTAAATTTTTATTAGAGAATTTAATTATACACCTTTTAAATTTTATTTATAATCAATGCATAACTATATATTGGCATACATGTATTATATTATAGTGCCCTCGTCAAGATAACAACATAGATTGCGAGTACTATATTTTGCGACTTATGAAGGAGATTCTTTCTATGAATCAAAGTATACTTCTAGAAATTATACATTATTTTCATTAGAATTTGATTTTCATATATAAACTATCTATATATTTAATTCTAACTTATTTATGTTCAAATATTAAATCGCACATAGTACTTTGACAACCTCAAGTCAACTTACTCCGAAAGTGGTCTAACTTAAATAAAGACAGATCGGTGTCAGTATGTGCTCAACAACGATTTTTATATTTTCATAAGGGTTGTCGTATCTTTTAAAAGCACTACATATTACAGCGCTTAAAAGTACCGTTAAATGCATAAAAAAACGATTTCAAAGCCTATTGTTGTTGTAGTGAAAGTAAGCCAAAAGTATAAACCAACTAACTATAACAATCCATATGCTAACAATGTAGCTTCCATTCAATATTCACAAAAGACCTAGTTTAAAGTCACCACCTCTTCTTCTTTTTAACATCTTTTGTTTTCTCATCTAAGGAAGTGAGTCAATTTAAGATCATTTTTGACCTAAAATAACTTCTCTATTTTTTTTTCTCTCATTTTATTTAAATAAGTTTTATTTTAACATATATTTAGTATTTTTCTCGTTTTGTTTGTGATTTTGTCGTTTGAGTGCGATGTTGCTTTGTTTTCTGTCTTGGTGAGACATTTTGTGTCTTGTCTCATTATGGTGTCCATTTGGTTTAGATTTAAAGATCAAGATTTGATTCAGTGTCAATGAAAATTCAATCAATCATTTTAAAATCTTCAACATTATAGCTTCTGAGATATGAGTATTTCAGATACTTCAATTTTATTGTATTTATAGACTATGTCACATCAGGAGACTTTTTTTTTTTCATTTTGTGTTATTAATTTGTATGTTGTGAATTTGTTCGTAGATTCATATTTTTTTTTTTATTTTAATAACTTTGAATTGTATGATTATTCATCAATAGAATTTGTACAATTTAAATGAATATATATGGTTCGTTGAGTAAAAAATAAATAGCTTCAATGAAAACTACTTATTAGATCCATCTTTGTTGCTTAGTATACCTTAAGAAGATTGGACTTTAGTTTAGAGTTACCTTAATTGATGTAGATTGACATGTATTTTACCAATATAGAATTGATTATTGATTTTTTATTTTATTATTCTAAAATTATTAAGAAGTTTTGAATAATAGTGTATAATAATCTATATTGTGTGGTTCACATGAAACATAAATATTTTCAATGACACCAACATTGTTCTAGAGATTGCCTATTGTAATCTAAGCATATGCAGTAAATCATTTTATTCCAGCTACCTGATAATTATTACCGAGGCATAGTGTCTATGAAAATGGCATTAAGAAAACCATATACTTCTGTTTTTCTTTGTTTGTAGGATTATTGGTAGTCTCAATTATACGCATCGGTCGAGATACACAAGTATGTAACACAGTTAACAATTTCATGGGGTAATGTATAAGGTACCAGCATAATCCAATTGTCAAGCCACTGAATACAAGGCTTTAGGCCTAAATATTTATTTTTACATTAGATAAAACAAAAATTCTTCAAACTAAATAGTTTAAATAGTTTATGATATTATTAATTATGTTAAAAATTTAAATTTATTTATAGTTATTGATGTAGCTAAATATCACTAGAAGGGGGTTGAATATGTTAAAAATAATTTTCTCGTGTTTTAGACAATATTGATATTTTTCAGTTGAACTAGAACTTAAAAATGTAACATAATTTTTTTTTTGGGTTCAACATAATTTTTTTGTTCACTTCTAAGTTCAACCACCTCTAATATTCAAGAATAATTATAATTATAAATATGAGTTTTCTAATATTTTAAAATTATTGCTAACTTTCTAAATTGACTTCATTAGCAAACTCAAAATTTTAATAATCATGTAATGACCCTAAAGACAAGGTTTATCAATCGATAAGTAGTATCATATTTTATTCTCATATATTATGAATACATACTTTTCTTGTCATTCCTAATTTTGTCTTGTAAAATAAATTGAAAGATAGTGGCATTATTTGATTCACATATATTGTGGACACATATTTTTTTATCATCCTTAATTTTGTGGAGTTAGATATTTGAAATTGATACAAAATATTCAACCTAATAATATTGATATTTTTCAGTTGAACTAAAGTTAATAATTTAACATTTATGGTTTCTTTTTTAATTTATATCATATGATTTAATAGGAAATTGAACTATAATAATCTAGAATTCGATTTTATATGCAAAATCATATTGAAGACTCTTAAGTTAAAATTTAAACTCTTTTAAATAATTTATTTTAAATTAAAATTCATTATTCATTTGGATCCGATAACTTATTTTATGAATTAGCAAAAAAATTGTATATTTCGATAAGTTATTTATTAAAAATATTCTTGAATAAATACTATATATATTTAATGAAGGTTTGACTGAAAATCATATTTAATAATTACAAATATCATTTAGTTTTTTTAAAAAAAATAGTATTATTTATTAAAAATTTATTGAATATGCTTATAGTTTAATCAAAGTAATTAAAGTAATATAGAGTGCAAATTTGTGATGTATATAAATATATGCATTGTGTGTGTATATTTATATGTGTGTTTAATTCCTCTTGTTTTAGGTTCTCCTAACATATATTTTTAGAGTTTTAATTGAAAATATCGTCACGAAGCTAGGAAACATTTTCCTAACAATTGGGATTTTATTTGTTCTCTTCAGCCTTGCCTACGGATCCGGTATGTCTATCACTACTTATTTTTATTAGAATTATAATTTATGTTGTATAAATATTTGTAGTTGATCCCTTAAGACTTTGCCATGAAAGTATGACATTGAGTGGAAAATGTAGCTCTTCATCAAGTTTCTCTCCATCTAGTTTCTTTGGAGCATTCAACAGTAAATATGGAACAAGTGCCGTCACTCAGAATAGTTCTTGTAAAGATAATAATAATAATAATAATAATAATAATAATAATAATAATAATAATAATAATAATAATAATAATAATAATAATAATACGCACGTATGCACATGTTATATTAATTGTGTATATGCATCTACTCAAAACTATTGTTCTTAGTAGTCCAATTTTATTACCTAGTAGAAAATATATATTATTTTATCATTTTTAAAAATTAAGGGAAATAATAATAATGACCGCAAATCTAATGCATGATTTGTTTATTATATTTTGTTTTATTTTTGTATTTTTTTGTTTTTTCTATTAATGGAAAATATTGCTAGTAATTATTATGAGCCCGATTCCTTTTAAATTATCGATATATTAACAATAACACACTTCAAAAACACCTCAATAGGAACTATAATTTCATACATATAGGTCTTGTCCAAGTTGGAATCAAACCTCTAACTAGGGAAGGATTAAACACTTCAATCCTATATGTCTTAGGAGATGCAAGGTTCGTAGACTTTCAAGATTTAATAATAAGTACGATTGAATCTAGTTTATGTCAAGGAACAATTTGGTTTAAATGTACCTCATCAAATCTATACAACACCTCAGAATAATAATGAGGAAGAACAAAATATTTCTCCACCAACTTCACCATCTTTTTCTGCAATAATTGAAAATGTTATTAATGAATTAAATGTCATAGAAAAAGAATTTAAAGTTGATAAAACTATTCTCCATAATGATTTACATGCCTCCAAAAATACAAAAAAAAGAACATGGTTCTTTAAAAGCTTTCTAAAACAAAGAAAAGAAATTCTAAATGAATTTAATGAGTTCATTTTACAAAAATAAAACTCATATTTTATTTTTCGATTAGTTTGAAATTTATGCAACGCAAAACCAAATTTCTTACTTATTCAAACAAAACTGAAAGTCAGTAAATCCCATAACTACTAGAATTAAAATTGCATAATAGAAAATGTCAAATGGTATAAAAATACAATCAGAACATCCACCATTAAGACAAATAAAAATAACACATTTAGAAAAGCCAATAGAAGCTGCACCTTTCAAAATCTAAGTAATGGTCCTTTTTTTTAGCAGAAATGATATATTATGTTATTATTTTTAAAAATTAAGGGAAAAAATAATAATGACTGCAAATCTAATGCATGATTTGTTTGTTATATTTTGTGTTTTTGTCTTTTTAATTTTTTTTATTAATGGAAAATATTGTTAGTAATTATTGTTCGCCCGATTTATTTTAAATTGTCGATATATTGAAAAATATAAAATTTCTATTTTTCTTTTAAATTTTAAGATTGTGTCAACTCTTATCCTTAATTATATTATTTTAATTAATTATTTTATAATTAAACTAATAAAAAGTGTAAATAGAGTAATTCGTTATTAATTTGGAAATAATGAAAGAATAAAGAAACTCTTATGTAATGTATAAATCACTGAACGAACTATTAATACTTTCATAAAATAAAAAATAAATTTCAATTGACTAATACCTTCATAAAATAAAAAATAAATTTAAGTTGTTTATGTCAAAATAGAAATCAAAGTATAAGTTTAAACTATCACACATTGACATGCAAAATATTTCCTTTCAATATTATATATAATTAATTAAAATAAATAATTGATTAATAAATTCATATAAATGAATCTCACAATGACACGTTCATATATATATATATATATAATGTGATATTTTATAAGAAGATTTTTGAGTTGTAATTTGTTTTGGGTAGGGTTCATTCAAAGTAGGATCCAATCCCCAAGATATAGGAGTTCATCTCTAAACTAAGTTAATAGTTGTGTGTTCATTTTGTCATTTAAAGCTTTAATTATGTTAGTTAGTAAACGGAGAACTTTCTTCGTTTTACTTCTGGTCAATCTCCGTTTTATTTTCAATCAATCTGCATTTCCTTTATAGAAACCAAGAACACTCTTGATTTAATGACTGGTTGATCTTTGTTTTTAACAACAACGGGTATCAAGAGCACATATGTATTCGATTCAAAGATGGCATCAACAAAGTATGTACTTGAAAAATTCGATGGGAATAATGATTTTGGGTTATGGCATTTCAAGATGAAAGAGTTATTGATTCAGCAATATTTGACATAAGCACTTGGAGGAGAGAAAGACCTGACATCCACACTACAAGATAAAAGAGAAGAAGGATATCATGAAAAGGCTCATAATGCTTTAATCTTGAGTCTTAGAGACAAGATTCTGAGGGAAATGTCAAAGAAGACCTCTACATGAGGTATTTAGCTCAAATTAGAATCTTTATACATGACAAAATGATTAGCAAATCGTTTATACTTAAAACAAAAATTATATACTTTCAAGATCATATGGATGAGTTAATAAAATTGTTTTAGATCATGAAAATATTGATGTTAAATTGGATGATGAGGAACAAGCCCTATTGTTGATAAATTCATTACCAAGCTCTCTTGAAAATTTGTGTGATACACTTCTTTACTGTAGAGTCGGATGGGAAAGAAGAAAACAGTGGTGAAGTATGGTTTTTCAAGGCCAAGGCATGGTAGAAGAATCAAAAATAGAAGAATAAGTTCAAGAATAAAGAAAACGACTAGTCTAAAATGAAATGTTTCATATGCAAGAAAGAGGGGCATTTCAAGAAAGAACGTCTAGATTGGAAAGGAAAGAAATGATTAAATAGTGATGATGATTATGGAAATGCATCTATAGCATGTGAAGGATATGAATGCACATAAGATCTTATGGAAAATTCAACTGAAATCATGGATGATGACTAGGTGCTTGACTTGAGGTGTTCATTTCACATGACTTCAAATAGAGATTGGTTTCTTGACTACAAAGAAATTGATGGAGGCAAGGTGATTATGGGGATCAAATCAACATGCAAGGTAGTTGGAATTGGATAAATCAAGTTGAACTTGGAAGATGGAACCATGAAGATTTTGACAAAGGAAAGACATGTTCTAGAGCTAAAGAGGATCTTAATTTGTCTAGGAATGCTGGAAGAAGCCGACTGTTCTTGCAAAGCTGGAAAAAGGCACTCTAAAAGTCATAAAAGGATCATTGGTAATCATGAAGGGAACAAGGGATCATGGTATCTACCTTCTCAATGGTCAATCAGTGACAGGAATGGCAGCATTAGTTGTTTAAGCATCAAATAAAGCCACATTGTGGCATCAAAGGTTGTGACATGTAAGTTTAAAAGGAATGCAAGTTTTAGACGGGGATAGCATGCTAGATGGGGACAAAATTAGTGATCTTGAATTTTGTGAGCATTGTATGTATGGAAATATGCATAGGGTCAAATTCCCTATAAGGAAACATTGCTGAAAAGGAATTGTGGAATATGTTCACAGTGATCTATGAGGCACTACAAAGATTGTTTCACATGGAGGTAACAAGTACTTCATTATTTTTCTTAATGATTATAGTAGAATAGTATGGATTTATTTGAGAAAAATTAAGGATGAAGCATTCTAAACCTCTAAAGAGTGGAAATTTATGGTTGATAATAGAACTGGTAAGAAGATTAAGACCTTAAGGAAAAACAATGATCTTGAATTTTGCAATTAAGGGTTTGCCAGATTTTGCAAAACTCATGGTGTGAACAGGCATTGGTTTGTAAGACACACACCTCAACAAATTGGCCTGGCTGAAAGGATGAATAGAATGTTGCTTGAAAGTATGAGATGAATCTTGTCAAATGCAGGCATGCTTGCTTAGTTTTTGGGGGAAATTGTCCATAAAGTTTGCTATTTGATAAATTTAAGTCCTTCAACTGCAATGGAACTCAAATCTCATCAAGAAATATGGAGTAGACATGTTGTCAATTACAATCACCTAAAAGTGTTTGGATGTGTTGCATACTATGATGTAAATGAAGGGAAGCTAGCCCCTCGATCCAAGAAAGGGTACTCTATTGGATATTCAAGTGGTGTAAAAGCTTATAGGATATGGTGTCTTGGAAGTAGGAAATGTATCATCGATAGAGATGTTAAGTTGAGGCTAACCTATACAACTCCTTAACCAATGCTACTAATAAAAATTCACATAAAACTGAAGCTGTGAGGTTTGATCTAAAGGTGGAGCAAGCTGCATAAAAGGAGAAAGATCAGCAGAAACCAAGAACGTTCTTGGTTTCAGCCACAGAAAAGGAGAAACATCAACTAAAATCAAGAATATTCTCGATTTCAGAACAAGAGCAGGTTCGACAAGAGAAGATTTGATGCAAACCCAGTAGAACATGTTGTATTTCCTGAAGGGGAATTAGATTATTATAACCTTATTAGGGACAAAGAAAGAATGACATCAAAACACACTCAAAGGTATGGTTATGCAGACATGATCAACTATACATTACATACTGCTGAAGAGATCATACAAGAAGATCCCAAGAACTACAATGAAGTTGTCAGGTACCAAGACAAAGACAAATGGATTTTAGCTATGACCGAGGAGCTGAAATCACTAGAGAAGAAACACATTTGAAAACTCATACCTAACCCAGTCAACTTTAGAATTGTAAGCAACAAGTGGACCCTCAAGAGGAAGAAGGGAATCCCAAGAGTTAAACCAGCCAGGTCCACAGGAAGGCTAGTAGAAAAAGAATTCACTCAAAGGAAAGGTGTAGACTATAATGAAATCTTTTCTCCAGTAGTCACGCATGCATCTATAATAATAATTCTAGCCATGGATGCACACTAAGATATGGAGTTAGACCAGATGGATGTCAAAACAATATTTTTCCAAGGTGATCTGAACGAAACAATCTTAATGCAACAACCAAATGGCTTTAGGACTCATGGAAGATAAGATTAGGTCTGTTTGTTAAAGAGATCACTCTATGGCCTAAAACAATCACCAAGACAATGATATTTGAGGTTTGATTCATTTATGCTCAATCAATGTTATGCCAGAAGTAATTTTGATAGTGGTGTGTATTATAAAAAAGTATCATAAGTCGCATGCATTTACTTGCTGCTATATGTTGATGACATGATAATAGTATTTAAAAGTATGAAAGAAATAGAAAAATTGAAAGGCCAACTAAAGAAAGAATTCAAGATGAAAGACTTGGGACCATCCAAGAGGATCAAAGGAATGGAAATCATCGGAATTAGAGATCAAGGAAAACTGATAGTTTCTCCAGATAGTTGCATTGGAAAGGTTCTAAATACATTCAATGTGAGTGAATCAAAGGGAGTCAGCTCTCCACTAACAACTCACTTCAAGCTTTCTCTAGCCATGTTACCAAACACAAACCAAGAATCAGAAGACATGAAGATTATACCTTATGTCATGGTATCCTCAAGGCCAGACATTTCTCACGTTGTAAGTGTCACTAGAAGGTTTATGGGAAATCCAGGAATGAGCCATTGGCAAGCAATCAAATGGATTCTAAGGTACCTAAAGAGAATGCAAAGCATGTGCTTAGAATACACTAGAAGTTCAGAACCATCAAAACTAGTCCGATGATTTGTTGACTTTATTTTGCTGGAGATTTAGATAAAGTGAGATCTTTAACAAGATATGTGTTCACAATGTTCAACAACACAGTCCGTTGGAAAGCTAATCTTTAACACATAGTGATTTTATCAACAACAGAAACATAATATCATGCTCTTGCTGAAGTTGTGAAAGAAGGAATTTGGCAAAGAGAATTGGTCACTATAATTGGTGATAAACAAGAGTCTATTTGCATAAATTATGAAAGCCAATGTGTCATTCATTTGAGTAAAAATAAAATGTATCATGAAAGAACCAAGCATATAGGCATTAGGCTTCATTTCATTAGGATTGTCATTGAAAGGGTGAGATAAATGTGGCAAAGGTGCACACAAGTGATAACCCAGCCGACATATTTATAAAACCTGTCACACTTAACATGTTTAGGCATTGTTTGAATTTGCTTAATATCAATTCCAGAAACTGAGATCAAGGATCAATTGGATATGATTCGAAGAATCACAAGCTAAAGTTTCTCATTTGCTACCAAGGTGGAAATTTGTAATATGTGGTACTCAGTGAGAAGATTTTTAAGGTGTAATCTATTTTGGATAGTTAGTTTTCAGTTAGTAAGTTGTAACTACTTTTGTTTGTTACTCCAAAATTGTAAACAACTTGTATATAAGTCAAAGCAAGTAAAGTTGGAAAAAATAACACAGAAATCTGTAGTTTAAGAAAGTGCAGAAAAACTACAACACACAAGTGCAAAAAAACTTTGTAATTATTGTCATCTCATTATAGTGATAATTGAAAGTCAGATCCAGTCACCCAGATGTTGGAATCCCTCTTTGAACTGAATTAACAATTGTCTGTGTTCATTTTATCATTTAAAGCTTTAATTATGTTAGTCAGAAAACGAAGAATGTTATCCGTTTTACATCTGATGAATCTTCGTTTCATTTTCAATCAGTCTGCGTTTCTTTTACACAAAACAAAAGCATTCTTAGTTTGGTGATTGATTGATCTCCGTCTATAACAACAACAATATATATATATATATATATATAATTTTGATTATTATTCATTGGTAACTCATTAATAGATAGACATTATTAATTATCAAATAAAATAAAGTTGCATTGTATATATAAAAAAAAGTTATCATAAATTAAAATTGTATAATGTTAATTAAATTATCAATTGAAATGAATAATCCTAAAATAAAAAGTTAAATTAATATGGGGAGAAAATAATGGATTTATTACTAGTATATTTTAAGCATATTCTATTCCCATATATCATAGGTACAATTTTTTTTTTGTCATCCATAATTTTGCCCAATAAGAAAATTTGAAAGATAGTAACATAATTTTATTCTCAAATATTGTGGATATAAATTTGTTTATCATCCCTAATTATATCGAGTCTGATAATTTAAAATTCTAGACAAAATATTCAACTTAACAAGTGTGAGTAAATGTATTTTTTTTCTTAAATCAAGACGAGAGGAAATGGTTACTTAAGAAATTAATATGTTAGTAGCATACATAATGTTAGTAATTTAACATTTATAGTTTCTTTTTTAATTTTAATCTTATGATTCAATAGGAAATTGAACTATAATCATCTACAATTCAATTTTATATGTAAAATCATAATGAAGAGTCTTTAGTTAAAATTTAAACTCTCTTAAATAATTTATCTTAAATTAAAATTTATTATTCATTTGGATCTGATCATTTATATTATTAACTACCAAAAAAAATATATCTTTTAATAAGTTATTTATTAAAAAATTTCTATAATATGTTTTTCATTAAAAAATTTGTTGAATAAATACTATATATATTTAATAAAGGTTTGACTGAAAATCATATTTAATAATTATAAATACTTTTAGTTTTCTTTAAAAAAATAGTATTATTTATTAAAAAATTATTGAATACGTTTAAAGTTTAATCAAAGTAATGAAAGTAATATAGAGTGCATATATGTGAGGTGTAACACCCCGATTTTTAACAGCGTGAGTGTATTTTTTATTTAATCAAAGAAATAAAACAAAGAAACAAACAAAGAAATATTTTTGGATAAATATTTAAGTCGTAACATAACGACAAAGTGCACAAATATTTACAAGCAACGGAAATAGTTTTTGAAATACAAATCCAAAGTATTTACACGACAAAATTCACCGGGGCTATGAGACCTATCAGACACAGCTCATACCCCTGGATTAATCTCGACAGACACATGTACAAAAACACTGCCCCAAGAATTTTAGCTTCCCCACGCCACATAGAAATAAATGGTACAAGGACCCATCAAAATAAAAGTCAAGCTAACAATATGAGGTATAGGTACAGTCTTTCAAATTAAAATAAATACATCCACAAAAGAAAGACAACTAAACCCTATACAACCCTCTAATCTGATCATGCTACAAAAAGCTATACAACCTGGGTGATCTCTATGCCCCCGCAAGATCCTTCTGACATAGCTTCGGTCAGGTATGACTAACTACTTTCCCATCTCCAAGGTACTAACCGCTAAGATGATCCTGGTTCTCATCTAAGGGCAAAGCCCAAATTTCCACAATAATTGCAAAGGTCACCAACCGAAATTAACAAATATCACATACTAAAATTCTTATATGTTCAAATGCTCAAAAGAACCTTTCGTCTTAGCATACTCCTCGAAAGGGTTTTCATATGTTTGAAAAATGCATAAACAATGTTGAAAAATGAAGTTTTAACAAACTGCACTGTTGTAGCCGAATACAACTGAGAAAGTGTAGATTTTAAATTCTAAAATTAACAAACATTAATATTATCAATTTTAACACATAATTACCACCAAATTAATCTCCATAAATTCACACCTCAATTACACATTGAATATTCATAACACCAATTATGAGCACATAACAACATCAAAACTTAATCAACTCAACTTTAAACCTCAAAGCAATTACGACAAATCACAACAACAACCGAATATGTATATACAATCATCATAGTATAACAAACATAACTCGCATGCCAAACACTCTAATGCCATGCGTATATGCCAAAATACATGATTCCAAAGTTCCAAACCAAAACCCTCCTCGAATGGGCGTAAATCATAATTGTACAGCCTCTCATAGACCAGTACTAATTACCATGGTGCAATCTCTCACGGATCAACATGATTTACTAGCGTGCAGTCGCTCAACGACCAACACAACATACAAGAGTGCAGTCGCTCACAGACCACCACAATTTTCTAGAGTGCAATCGCTCACATAATCGATTACTCAGTCGACTCACATAATCGATATGGCAATGAGCTAAATTCTCCCTGTAACTCAAACATTTACTCCAATCGATTTACCAATCGATTTGGCTTGTTACAGTGACTTAGCTATTTAGTAAAAATCGATGTGCCAATAAATAATGTAATATGTTTCTGATAAATGATTAACCAGTTCATTCATTCAATCGATTACTTAATCGATTTGTGCAAAGCTTGCAACTTAAGAAACTTATTTCAATTGATTGTCCAATCGATTGTGTTGATCACAGAACTGATGTCTTATGAAAAAGTATTTTCGTAATCGATTTGCCAATCGATTAATTTAGTAAGAGCTTGGTTCTGTGAATTACAAAATTGATTAGTCAATTGATGTGCAAATCGATTGTCCAATTGATTAGTTTAATCACATAACACAGGTTTTAATAAAACCCTTTAAGTAATCGATTTCCCAATCGATTAACTTAATGAAACCTTTCTTCTGTGAGTCAAACAATCGATTGCTCAATTGATTTATCAATTGATTTATTACTTGATTGATTAAAACTTATTTTATGATTTCATTGGCAGATATCATGTGAGAAATTATTATGATTAAGTCTACCTATTGAACATTATTAACACTAGACACATTTATACATCATTCTTCAAGCCTTGTAGTATATCATCCATTTGTGCTTGATTGCTTGAATTCCAAGTTTTTTGTCCAAGTGTGTAGTGTGTGATTGTGTTCCTGAAATGTTTCTCAATTGAAACCATTAGATCAATCAAATAATTCATGTTCATTATATGTTTGGAATTTATATCAAAATCATGATCAAGGAGGCCTTTGTCTTGCAATCTCCCCTTTTTTGATTAAATGACAAGCATACAATTTAACTTTGAGTTTATAACTTTATAATAACTATTATTTAGAAGCTCCCCTTGAATTATAGACTTCATAATTCATTTCAATTTCAAATTTCATTTCAACATTAAAACTCCCCCTGAATTATAAACTTCATAATTCATTTCAACTTTGATATCAGAGCACATA
Source organism: Cicer judaicum (assembly GCA_037974835.1). NCBI lineage: Eukaryota > Viridiplantae > Streptophyta > Magnoliopsida > Fabales > Fabaceae > Cicer > Cicer judaicum. The sequence goes on along the minus strand of JBBPBS010000115.1, from coordinate 560,358 downwards.
TTCAAGTTTGCTATTAGAGTAATCAGAGCATAGTATCAGAGCATCCAATTTGAAATCATTTAAGTTTGGGAACATAGCACATAAAAGTACACTTTATTCAACTTTATTTAAAATTGGTATATCAGAGAGTTCATGCAAATTGTGTATCAGAGCATTCATCAGATCACAAAATTAGATCAAAAAAACACAATTTTACAGTTTAAAGCACAACATCAGCACAATGTATCAGAGCATTCAATGTATCAGAATCAGAGCACAAATTTGCATTTTAGTATCAGAGCATCAACACAATCTAAATTTATTCAGATTTTAGTATCAGAGCATTCAGAACAAATTGACAATTTACAATTTGAAGTACAACATCAGCATAATCTAAATATATTTACATATCAGAGTACAAATGAGCAAGTGATTAGAGCACAAAAACAATAGAATAAAGCATAGATAAACACAGTTAAACTGGATCAAATTCTCCCCCTTTTGTCATTATATTCAAAAAAGAAAATATAATTGCAAGATATACACTAAAAACACAGAAACATTGCAACAACACCAAAGAAAACAAAATCCTAACAAACTAATCTATGGCTGTTCCTCATTATCACCAGTGGGAGAGGTAGAGACTGTTGTATTAGCCTCAACAAGTGTCTCCTCAGCATGAGGTTTAGTACTATCAAGGTTAATAGGATTTGTTTCTTCAGCTGCCTGATTGCCAATGTCATCTATGTCTTCAAAAGACATCTTGAGACCGAGATGGCTTTGGATAACATCTACATCTTGAACAACTGAGTTATGAGTTGCTTGGAGTTTCCTAAGTGCGGCTTCCACCCTAGCATTGCGGGCAGCCTGAGACTCCATAAATTCCAGCAACTTAGCTAAAACCATAGATTGGTTTTCAACTGGCTCAGGTTGTTCATCATTTGGCTGAGCTCTCGTCCAAATACCACTAATCCTTTTCAATTGCATCTGATTTACAATTGATTCTCCAAAAGTTAGAGTGGTTTTGGTTGATTCTTCATTGACAAAAGAGATTTTGAAATGTCTCAGAATCTTGGTTATTAGTTAGGGGTAGGGAAGCATTAGCTTTCCTTGTGCTGATTCTACCATATTCCTCAGCATGATCCAAGCCTAGCTCATCTTGAGCTCCTTGTATAGTCCCCACAGCAGTATGATATCCAGCTTTTGCACAACAGCATTATTGCATGATCTAGGTACCAACATCCTTGTCAGCACACACATCAGCATTCTATGTTGGACCTTCATCTGACCGATTGGGAGATATATCTATTCCATAAATCCTTCGATCATCAGGTCTTGAATAGCAGTGTGTTTGTCTACTGATGTTTCCCATTCATCATCAGCAGAATTAGGATCAGTCCTGCCATCAATAGATTCTCCATAAAAGGGCAGTTCTGTCAGCTTGGAGAACTCACCAAAGGACATAGAAATTTTCTTCCCTTTAACATCAGACTCAAAACCAGTGTCAGTGAGTTTGAAGTTAGAGTAGAAAACTTTAATCAGTTTTGGATAGGTTTCGAGGGAGCAGGAAAGGAAATCCACCAAACCATGAAATCTGAGGTGGTTTTGGAACGTGAATCCGTTTGAATCAAAATATGCAAAATCCAGAGTCCTTGCCTCATGGATTTTTCTTTTTAGAAAAGCAGGAGATAGAGCAAAGTCCTCAACAGTGTTACCTTTAGAAGAATGAGGCTTCTTGGGTTGAGGAGAAGAAATGGGTTTCTTCTTCTTCTTCTTCTTCTGTGTTGGCTCTTTCATTGCATCAACCATTAGTTTTTCAGTTTGAGGCTCATTCCTTTTCTTTGTTTTGCCTTAACCAATGGAAATGGCTTTCCCTTTGCCTTTGCCATTATCTTATGGGTTGGAATAGACACATTTTTTGAAGTGGGTGGAGGGGAGGGGGTTCTTCCACTTGAGGTTGATGAAGGGGATGGTGATCTGTAAGCTGTGTGTTTCACTCTAGCCATTTGCAATATTTAGGAAGTTTGAGATGTTTCAAGGAATTAGAGAAACTTTAGAAGTGTGAAAGTTCAGAGAAAATGAAGAGAGATTTGAGAAATTTGGAGAAAATGTATTGCGAAATCGATTTAGGGTTTTAAGTAGTGTGTTCAGAATCGATTAGCCAATCGATTTTTTTAAGTATTCGCACACGTACATCGATTGGTCAATCGATTAGTTTTTGTTACTAGGGGGAAGTGCAAAAGATTCAGTCATCATTGCCTCCAACGGCTAGTAAATTTTTGCAACAGTTATATTTCAAATCGATTCCCAAATCGATTTCTTTAATGAATGAATCGATGTCCAAATCAATTTCCATATCAGTTCAGAAAACTTCTCATATCAGCATCGACTATCAAATCGATTTAATAATTGATTACCCATCGATGCCCGGGCTGGAGTTTATAAAATTTCTCACATCTTGGATGTTTGGGAAAGTAAATCGATTATTCAATCAATTTTTTTAAAGCTATTTTCCAGTTCTTCAATCGATTTACCATTCGATTGATTTTATGAATACTTCAGTATTTACTGATGTCTGGGTGTGCAAATCGATTATGCAATCGATTTTCGCGTTTCCTAATTTGACAATTCATACACTGGGTAGCATAAATCGATTATGAAATCGATTTTGTAATGCTGATTTCCTACTATGTCATAGGATAATCGATGTCTCAATCGATTATTCACAGGGATCATATTTCAGTTCAATCTATTATCCTAAGTTTCATTCTAATATAGAAGAAACTTTCTTTGGGTAAAGCTTTAGTAAAAATATCAGCTAATTGATCAGAAGTATTAATGTAATCAAGCATGATATTACCATTTTGATATTGATCCCTAATGAAATGATGTCTAATCTTAATATGCTTAGTTCCAGATTGCATAACAGGGTTTTTTGTAATACTTATGGCACTAGTATTGTCACACATGATTGGCACAGTTCCAAGATCAGCACCAAAGTCAGATAGGTGTTGTTTCATCCATAAAATTCGTGCACAACAGCTTCCAACAGCTACATATTCAGCCTCAACTGTTGAAAGTGCAACACTATTTTGTTTCTTGCTATGCCAAGATACAATTGAATTCCCTAATAGATGGCAAGTACCAGATGTACTTTTTCTGTCTAATTTGCAACCATCAAAATCAGAATCAGAATTAGCAACAAGAGTGCAAGTTGATCCCTTAGGATACCATAAACCTAGATTTTTGGTTCCTATTAGATATCTAAAAATTCTTTTAACTGCACTTAGATGGGATTCCTTAAAATTAGCTTGATATCTAGCATACATGCAGACACTAAACATAATGTCAGGTCTACTAGCTGTAAGATATAATAAAGATCCTATCATGCCTCTAAACATTGTCATATCTACAAATTTTCCCTTCTCATCTTTATCTAAAGGACAAGCTTGACTCATGGGTGTATCAATGGGTTTAAATTTATCAAAGCCAAACTTCTTTAAAAGATCATTACAATATTTTGTTTGACTTAGGAAGATGCCATTCTTGCTTTGGTTGATTTGAAATCCCAAGAAATAAGGTAATTATGCCATCATGGACAATTCAAATCTTCCTTTCATCACTTTTTCAAAATCTTTGCAAAGCTTACTGTTTGGTCAAGCATAATGTCTTTTCCTTGTTTCTTCATAAAGAGTGTTTTATCAACATTTCCTCTTGAAAAATTTTGTTGTATGAGGAAATTGCTGAGATTTTCATACCAAGTGTAACACCCTGATTTTCAAAGCGAGGGTGTATTTTTTTCTTCAAAAGAAATTAAAATAAAACAGAGAAAATAAATAAGGAATTGCCTTTGGATACATATTTAAGTCGTTATAATTTACAAGCAGCGGAAGAGGTTTTTGAAATATGTGTCCAAAGTATTTACACAACAACCAGTGATGCATGAAATCCATTAACATAAGATCTCATGCTGACAATATTAGTAAAGATACAATCTTCCAATTTAAAATAAACACAATCCAAAAAAAAGACATTTGTTCCCTCTATGTCCACCTAATCTGATCATTCTACCAAAAAACTATACACCCTGAGTGATCTCCACGCACCCCATAAGATCCTCCTAACATAGCTCCAGTCAAGCGTTCCCATCTATATTCCCATTCGTAGGCTACGAACTAGTAGGATTGTCCTGGCTCTCATCTGAGGGAAAAGCCCAGATTTCCACAATAGTTGTAAAGGGTCACCAACCGAAATTAACAGTTAACACATAACATTTAAGTTTTTAAATGCACAAAATACCCTTTCAAATTAGCATGCACCTTAAAAGGGTTTTCCATATGCTAAAAGTTCATATAATACTTGCCAAATAAAGTTCTCAAATCAATTTTGTCAAATTGGAAGAGTTCCTGTATGGCCAAATCAATTTCCAAATCGATTTTGTCAAATTGGTTGAGTTCTTGTATGGCCAAATCGATTTTGTCAAACTGGCTGAGCTCCTGTGATAAATCCAATCGATTGCCAAATCGATTTCGAGGAATAGTTTTTAATAGAATCGATTTGGGAATCGATTTCCCTACATGTTTTTCTAAAAATACATAAACTAACTCAATCACATTCACACACAATTCCAACACATAACACTTAGCAATTTCAACACAATCACCACGACATTATGAGCTTCGAAAATTTTTTGCAATCAAACATGCTATCACACAATTCCAAAACTTAACTCTTAGTAAAATCAACACAATCAAAATGACATCTCAAGTTCAAACACTCAATCTTAAACTTGAATCAAACACACTTACACACAATTTCAAAACATAACGCTTAACAGTTACAACGCAATACCCACATGGACAAGATGAACCAACAAATCACATGGAATCATCTTGACGCGACAATCCCCACATAGACGAGATGAACCAACAAATCACATGGAATCACCTTGACGCGACAATCCCCACACAGACAAGATGAACCAACAAATCACATGGAATCACCTTGACGCGACAATCCCCACACAGACAAGATGAACCAACAAATCACATGGAATCACCTTGATGCAACAATCCCCACACAGACAAGATGAACCAACAAATCACATGGAATCACCTTGACGCGAAAATCCCCACACAGACAAGATGAACCGACAAATCACATGGAATCATCTTGCGCGACAATCCTCGCAAGGATAAGATGAACCAAAAAATCACATGGAATCATCTCGTGGCTCATGGACAAGATGAACCAACAAATCACATGGAATCATCTCGTTTCCCATGGATGAGATGAACCAACAAATCACATGGCATCATCTCAGTTACCACTATCACTATGAAATGCTTGAGCATACCCTAACTCTATCCACGACAATCGTTAAGTAAATGCAGATATTAAAAGATTCCCCATTTTTAATACTCATTTAACTTAAACAATTTTCACAACAAACATTAAGTAAACAAGACATTAAGAGATTCCCAATTCTTAATACTCATTTAACTTAACGATTTTCAAAACAAACATTAAGCAAACAGAAATATTAAGAGATTCCCCATTCTTAATACTCTTTTAACTCTAATGGTTTTCAAATTCCACACAAAACAAACCCAAACATATTATCAAAATCCAATCCACAATTCACACCAAATCACATCAATCCATAAACATCAATTATGAACACGTCAAATACGATGAACACAAATCATCACAACCCGCCACTCAACACAACAATTTTCATTTACTCAAAATCATACATGAGTTTAAATTCATTTTCCACGAAACATTCATCAATATCACCAAAACCCCACATTAGAATTTCACCCATAAAGCATTAAATTCGTTTTTCCCCAAATCAACACTTCAACCCTAACAAAGTCTTTTCCACACAACCACAAGTAAGTCCCTAAATGCAAACTAAAAGTTTGGAAGGAGCCCTTACCTTCACGTTAGCATTAACGTGCGATTACGGTACCGCGAGTAAATCCCGTAAAATCTCCGCTCGCAATGTCACGTCCAAAGTTGGTCCCCTAGCACCGTAGCGTGGTAGTGAACAACTTTCCCTTCTATCTCTTTGCGAAACAAAACTTAGATCTAGATGAAACGGGGAGGTTTGTGTTTGACGGTTTTGAAATCCCTAACACCATTTTTCTTCGTTTTCGAATCAAAGAGGAAGAGTGAAGCTGAGAAATCCTTGCCTTCTTACCCACTAATCCTTGGGTTTCTATTTCTCGAAGCAAAATAAGGAAAAGAAAGCAAAAGATGAAAAAATGGAGGAAGGAGGAAGATAGCTCGCGAGGCAGAGGAAGAAGGAGCAGTTTTGTTTTTTTCTTTCTTTTGTTTTTCTCTCCTTTCTATTTCCCTTCTTCCTTTTTCCCTTTTTTCTTTTTATATCCTTTCCTTTTCTCCCCAAACAAATATATACATATATATATATATATATTTATATATATTTTAATTACTTTTAACAAATATCTCAAAATATCTAGATATTTGTTAAATTACCATTTCACCCAAAACGCGTTAAATTCTTCGTAACAGATTCACGCTGTTAATTTAATTTATTCATCGACGAGTAATTCTAATCGGCCATCAACATATCTTTTTGGTCATTTAAACTCCCAAAATATTAATAACATGGCTAAAAAGCCCTTGAGTTCAATACCAAAATCCACTAAAATACATAAAGTATAATTTAAAATTATGGGTCTTACACCAAGCTCTTGGAGGTTGTTTCAATCCATAGAGAGCTTTTGTTAGTTTATAAACATGGTTTGGAAAAGTAGGATCCTCAAATCCTGGAGTTTGACTAACATAAACCTCCTCTTGGATATCTCCATTTAGAAAGGCACTTTTTACATCCATTTGATATAATCTAAAGTCCATGATACAAGCAAAAGCCAGCAGGATTCTAATTGCTTCTAATCTAGCTACAGGGGCATAGGTCTCATCATAGTCAATACCTTCTTCCTGATTATAACCTTTAGCAACTAGTCTAGCCTTATTCCTAGTTATTACTCCATTTTCATCCATCTTATTCCTAAACACCCATCTAGTTCCAATTACATGTTTGTTTTCTTGTTTAGGAACTAAGATCCAAACCTTGTTTCTCTCAAATTGATTAAGCTCTTCTTGCATGGCAATTATCCAGTCATTGTCCATGAGAGCTTCTTTAATATTCTTAGGTTCTACTTGAGATACAAAGGTTGTGAAATTGCATAAGTGTCTAAGAGTTTTTCTAGTTGCAATTCCTTTAGAGATTTCTCCTATTATGCTGTCAATGGGATGGTTTTTGTTAAATTTCCATTCCTTAGGTAAGTCATCTTCCCTTATAGGTTCTATTCCATCAATGTTAGTTGGAGGTACTGTTTCATTAGGTTCTTTTGGATCAGATTCTACAATTTCATCCAGAGAATCACCAACTATAGGAGGAGTGCTGTTCAAGTTTTCAGAAAACATTTCATCAAATTTTACATGAACAGATTCCTCTATAGTTTTAGTTCTTTTATTGCAAATCCTATAGGCCTTACTAGATTGTGAACATCCTAGAAAAATACCCTCATCTGCCTTAGAGTCAAACTTTCCTAGATGCTCTTTTCCATTGTTTAACACAAAACATTTGTATCTAAAGACTCTAAATTAAGCAATGTTTGGTTTTCTACCCTTGTATAACTCATAGGGAGTTTTTCTAAGTATAAGCCTAATTAGAACTCTATTAACTACATGTGTGGCTGTGCTTATTGCATCAGCCCAAAAATATTTAAGAAGATTTGAGTCTTTAATCACAGTCCTAGCTAGTTCTTCTAAAGATTTATTCTCCACCATGATCACTCTTAATGGATATTATTTTCTAATTCTTCTCATTTTGAACTAAATTTGCAAATCTTTTGAACATAGAGAAGGCCTCACTTTTGTGAGACAGAAAAAATGTCCAAGTATACTTAGAGTAATCTTCTACCAACACATAACCATACAAGTTTCCTCCAAAGCTTTTCACTTGAGATGGACCAAAAAGATCCATATGTATTAATTGTAAAACCTTATTGGTTTGAACCAAATCTATTGGGGGGAAGGATGACTTAACTAGCTTACTTTTCTCACAGGAGTCACACAATTTATCTTTAGTGAACTTTCTGTTTGGGAGTCCTAGAACTAATTGTTTACTAACAAGTTTGTTAAGGTGATCTATATGTATATGAGCTACTCTCTTATGCCATAACAAGTTTTCATCAGAATTGGATAATAAACAGCAAATAGTATTAGCAGGCAAAACATTAAAATTAAGCATGTATATGTTATTGACCATTTCACCTACCAATTTTAAGTCTTTATTCTCCTTGTGCTCAACTATACAAGACTGAGATGTAAAACATACCTGGAATCCTTTATCACGGAGCTGACTTATACTAAGCAAATTATGTTTCAAACCTTCTACATATAGCACATTCTTGATGACTGCTGTTGACTCACTTCCTATGTATCCAACACCACATATTTTACCTCTGTTGTTGTCACCATATTTAACATATCCTCCATCTTTTTAGTTTAGAGACAAGAACTTTGACTTGTCTCCAGTGATATGCTTGGAACATCCACTATCTAGGTACCATGAGTGAGTCTTGGATGTCAAGCATATCTGCAAAATGGAATTTAAATTGGGTTTTAGGTACCCAATTCAGATTGGGTCTTGGAGGGTTAGTTTCAAACATTGGTTTCTTTACTTTCCAAATATGTTTCCATCCCTTGTTAGCAAGCATTTTCAGTTTACAATTAAAAGCTATATGTCCCTTTTTACAGCAAAAATGACATGAAACAACAGAGGATGAATTCTGATTTGGTTTAGTGAAGATATCATGCATATGCTTTGATCTAACAAATTTTCTGATTCTTTTTAGCATTCCGGTTTTGTCTATAGCCAATTCCACATTTATTATTGTGATTCTTTTTAGTGTTCCCATTTGGTCTATAACCAATTGTCATGCTTCCAAGATCTTTTGAGTCAAATATTGCAGTGATCTTTGGTTGCCATTCTCTTGTCAAGCATCTCATCACCTTGCTTATCTGTTGGTCATTGTCGATCACTTTACCAAGAGCGTTTAGGTTGTTGATGATGTGTGTGAATCTTGTCTGCAGATCATTAATTGACTCCTCTTTCTTCATGTTGAAGAGCTCATACTCATGCATTAGCGTGTTGATTCTGGCCCTTTTGACATTTGTTGTGCCTTCATGAGTTTGTTGTAGTGTATCCCACATCTCCTTGGCAGTTTTGCAGTTAGACACCCTGAAAAATTTGTTAGCACTTAAAGCAGAGGTTATAATGTTTTTGGCATTTGCATTGTAGCCAACCTTTTTCTTGTCTTCATCAAACCAATCAGGTATGGGTTTTAGGATTAATGAATCACCTGTGCCAGCTATTCTAGGCACATAGGGACCATCTATTACTACTTCTAGTATATCAAGACTACATGCTTCTAGAAAAATTAACACTCTCTCTTTCCAATTCATGTATGCAGCCCCATTAAATGCAGGGGGCCTGGCCAAGGATGCACCTTCTCCTAGAAATTCAATAGAGGTCATTTTTTATTTTTGAGAATTAGTATAAAAAGATCAGGCTCTTGATGCCAATTGTTGGAATGATGGCCTCTATCCTTAGGATGTTTTATACAATGTTACTAACAAGATGATCTAATTATTCCTAAGTGATGAACTTAATATTGAAACCAACTCGTTTAATATTAATTCCAATTCAACAGTTATACATTCAAAAACTTATCAAGACAAAGATTCAAATACACATGTATTTTCAAGATAAGAGTACAAATACAATACTTATTCAAAAGATTAATCAAGACAGAAATTCACAAACAAACATTCAAGAACAAATATTCAAGATCAATATAAAGAGAAGAGAGAAAAGGAAATAATGCACCAGGAATTTTATACTGGTTTGGCTATCAGTTTGATAACCTACATCCAGTCCTGAAATCTACAACAGATTTTAGCCTTTCACTAGAATTGATTTGATACATCCAGTACTTTTTACAAACTTTCCAGCATCACAGCCTTTGCATCCAACTCAACCCCAATTCTACCACCATACCAACCTATCCCTAAGAGCTACTCGCCAAGCTTCTAACGAGATCAAGTTGAGGTTTCTTCTTGATGAACAGAAGCATCAAAACAGATAACCACCAGTTTATACTACTGGATTTCAAGACCTTCAATTACAGAAATTGTTCTTTCACAAAGAAACCAAAGAAAACTAAGAAAAGTGACTCAATCACAATGTAAAATTTCACATAAGATATTTTGCCAATGAGTGTTTGTGAGATGTAACTGTTTTTCTCTCAAGGTGTATTTTCAGCTTTCTGTGATTATGAAAAATGTTATGAATTTGTTGTGAAAAATTGTGTTTGAGTTCGTTTATATAATTTCAGAAAAACATCAGATAAATCGATTTCCCAATCGATTTTATTAAAGAGTAATACCAGCTTAATTGATTTCCCAATCGATTATCGTGTATCTTGTTTTTCTTGAATCTTGAAACTATACGAACTAATCGATTTGCTAATCGATTCTTTTAATGCACTTTTCAGAAACTGATACTCAGTTTATATCAAAATCGATTGAATAATCGATTATAGGTGTTTTGTTCAAACAACGAGATCAAAACAATTGATTACTCAGTCGACTCACATAATCAATTTGGCAATGACCTAAATTCTCCCTGTAACTCAAACATTTACTCCAATCGATTTGGTTGGTCACAGTGACTCAGATGTTTTGCTCCAATCGATTTGCCAATCGATTTGACTTGTTACAGAGACTTAGCTATTTAGTAAAAATCTATGTGCCAATCGATTATGTAATATGTTTCTATAAATGATTAACCAGTTCATTCATTCAATCGATTACTTAATCGATTGGTACAAAGCTTGCAACTTAAGAAACTTATTTCAATTGATTGTCCAATCAATTGTGTTGATCACAGAACACATGTCTTATGAAAAAGTATTTTCGTAAGAGCTTGGTTCTGTGAATTACAAAATCGGTTAGTCAATTGATGTGCAAATCGATTGTCCAATTGATTGGTTTAATCACAGAACACAAGTTTTAATAAAACCTTTTAAGTAATCGATTTCCCAATCGATTAACTTAATGAAACCTTTCTTTTGTGAGTCAGACAATTGATTGGTCAATTGATTTATCAATTGATTTATTTCTTGATTGATTAAAACTTATTTTATGATTTCATTGGCATATATCATGTGAGAAATTATTATGATTAAGTCTACCTAATGAACATTATTAACACTAGACACATTTATACATCCTTCTTCAAGCCTTGTAGTATATCATCCATTTGTGTTTGATTGCTTGAATTCCAAGTATATTTGTCCAAGTGTGTAGTGTGTGATTGTGTTCCTGAAATGTTTCTCAATTCAAACCATTAGATCAATCAAATAATGCATGTTCATTGTATGTTTGGAATTTATATCAAAATCGTGATCAAGGAGGCCTATGTCTTACAATCTCTGCCTTTTTGATTAAATGACAAGCATACAATTTAACTTTGAGTTTATAACTTTATAATAACTATTATTTAGAAGCTCCCCTTGAATTATAGACTTCATAATTCATTTCAATTTCAAATTTCATTTCAACATTAAAACTCCCCCTGAGTTATAAACTTCATAATTCATTTCAAGTTTGATATCAGAGCACATATTCAAGTTTTCTATTAGAGTAATCAGAGCGTAGTATCAGAGCATCCAATTTGATATCTTTTAAGTTTGGGAACATAGCACATAAAAGTACACTTTATTCAACTTTATTTAAAATTGGTATATCAGAGTGTTCATGCAAATTGTGTATTAGAGCATTCATCAGATCACATAATTAGATCACAAAAACACAATTTTACAGTTTAAAGCAAAACATAAACACAATGTATCAGAGCATTCAATGTATCAAATTATTCAGATTTCAATATCAGAGCACAAATTTGCATTTTAGTATCAAAGCATCAGCACAATCTAAATTTGTTCAGATTTCAGTATCAAAGCATTAAGAACAAATTGACAATTTACAATTTGAAGTACAACGTCAGCATAATCTAAATTTATTTACATATTAGAGTACAAGTGAGCAAGTGATTAGAGCATAAAAACAATAGATCAAAGCACAGTTAAACACATTTAAATTAGATCAAATTCTCCCCCTTTTGTCATTATATTCAAAAAAGAAAATACAATTGCAAGATATACACTGAAAACACAGAAACGTTGCAACAACCTCAAAGAAAACAAAATCCTAACAAACTATTCTATGGTTGTTCCTCATTATCACCAGTGGGAGAGGTAGAGACTGCTGTATTAGCCTCAACAAGTGTCTCCTCACCATGAGGTTCAATACTATCAAGGTTAATAGGATTTGTTTCTTCAGCTGCCTGATTGCCAATGTCAGCTATGTCTTCAAAAGACATCTTGAGACTGAGATGGCTTTGGATAACATCTACATCTTGAACAACTGAGTTGAGAGTTGCTTGGAGTTTCCTAAGTGCGGCTTTCACCCTAGCATTGCGGGCAGCCTGAGACTCCATAAATTCTTGCAACTTAGCTAAAACCACATATTGGTTTTCAGCTGGCTCAGGTTGTTCAACATTTGGCTGAGCTCTCGTCTAAACCCCATTAATCCTTTTCAATTGCATCTGATTAACAATTGATTCTCCAACATCCTTGTCAGCACATACATCAGCATTCTATGTTGGACCTTCATCTGACCGATTGGGAGAGATATATGTTCCACAAATCCTTCGATCATCAGGTCTTGAATAGTTGTGTGTTTGTCTATTGATGTTTCCCATTTATCATCAGCAGAATCAGGATCAGTCCTGCCATCAATAGATTCTCCATAAAAGGGCAGTCCTGTCAGCTTGGAGAACTCTTCAAAGGACATAGAAATTTTCTTCCCTTTAACTTCAGACTCAAAACCATTGTTAGTGAGTTTAAAGTTAGAGTAGAAAACTTTAATCAGTTTTGGATAGGTTTCGAGGGAGCATGAAAGAAAATCCACCAAATCATGAAATCTAAGGTGGTTTTGGAACGTGAATCCGTTTGAATCAAAATATGCAAAATCTGGAGTCCTTGCCTCATGGATTTTTCTTTTTAGAAAAGCAGGACATAGAGAAAAGTCCTCAACAGTTTTACCTTTAGATGGTTGATGCTTCTTGGGTTGAGGAGAAGAAATGGGTTTCTTCTTCTTCTTCTGTGTTGGCTCTTTCATTCCATCAGCCATTAGTTTTTCAGTTTGAGGCTCCTTCCTTTTCTTTGTTTTGCCTTTATCAATGGTAATGGATTTCCCTTTGTCCTTTGCCATTATCTTATGGGTTGGAATAGACACTCTTTTTGAAGTGGGTGGAGGGGAGGGGGTTCTTCCACTTGAGGTTGATGAAGGGGATGGTGACTTGTAAGCTGTTTGTTTCACTCTAGCCATTTGCAATATTTAGGAAGTTTGAGATGTTTCAAGGAATCAGAGAAACTTTAGAAGTGTGAAAGTTCAGAGAAAATTTAGAGAGATTTGAGAAATTTGGAGAAAATGTATTACAAAATCGATTTAGTGTTTTAAGTAGTGTGTTCAGAATCGATTAGCCAATCGATTTTTTTAAGTATTCGCACACGTACGTTGATTGGTCAATCGATTAGATTTCCGCTACTGGGGGGCAGTGAAAAAGATTCAATCATCATTGCCTCCAACGTCTAGTAAAGTTTTGCAATAGTCATATTTCAAATGGATTCCCAAATCGATTTCTTTAATGACTGAATCGATGTCCAAATTGATTTCCATATCAGTTCAGAAAACATCTCATATCAGCATCGACTTCCAAATCGACTTAATAATCGATTACACAATCGATGATCGGGCTGGAGTTTGGAAAATTTCTCACATCTTGGATGTCTGGGAAAGTAAATCGATTATTCAAACGATTTCTTTAAAGTTATTTTCCAGTTCTTCAATCGATTTACCATTCGATTGATTTGATGAATACTTCAGTATTTACTAATGTCTGGGTGTACAAATCGATTATGCAATCGATTTTCGCGTTTCCTAATTTGACAATTCAGACACTGGGTAGCATAAATCGATTATGAAATCAATTTTGTAATGCTGATTTCCTAGTATGTCACAGGTTAATCGATGTCTCAATCAATTATTCACAGGGATCATATTTTAGTTTGATCTATTATCCCAAGTTTCATTCTAATATAGAAGAAACTTTCTTTGGGTAAAGCTTAAGTAAAAATATCAGCTAATTGATCAGAAGTATTAATGTAATCAAGCATGATATTACCATTTTGATATTTACGTGTATAAACGTGCACCCAATTAAAATAACATTATTTTTGCGTTTAACTAATATTAAATATGTACTTAATTATATTTATTTAATTTTAAATTTATTTAATTTTAATTATTCATTTTAAAAATAATTATCTTGAGATAGTGGTACTATTGTGTTTTATTCTCTTTATTTTTATATACTTTTTATGGCATCATGATTTTATATTTGTTTATTTTGAAATAGTAATTAATATAAAGTGCTGATTTTATATATTTATTTATTTTGTAATTTTAAATATTTTCTAATGTAGTAATTTAACGTAAGTATTTAGAAAAATAAGTGTCATTATATTGATTAATTATAATATGATAGTTTTGGTTATTAATGTATTTTAAAGGTATTTTATAAATTATTAGTTTTGAAATATTAATAATGTTTTATTAATGAAATTGTGTTTTTTATTTTTAATAAAATAAAATAGTAATAGTAAAACCTAAAACGAGTCTAATGGGCTTGACCCATGTGTGTAAATGATTTAAATTGTTAATAAAACAAAATAAAAGAACAAACAAGGAAGCTTACGGCCAGCACCACTAAAATCAAGAGCAAACCAACAAAAATTGTATCGTTTAACACCGGCGATCCATAACTGTCCCAGAACAATTTCTCTGTTTTCGTCCAAATTTCAGTATGTTGTTTTACTCATTTATCTATTCAATTCAATACAATTTTTCAGATTTTTAACAACCCGAATTTCTCCCTAAAATATCCGATTTCTCGGTTTACAGAAATCCTTATTTTGCATCGTTCTCCTTCACCGTAAGTCCAATTTTAGTGAAACCAACGCCAAAACGACCGTGTGAAAAGTGGCTATATTATCCACTGATTGGTTTTCTGATTTGTGGTAATTTTCTTTGACCGAATTTCGAAATAAGTTTTTAGACTATTTTCTCATAATTTATTTTTGACGTTTACCCATAAATTGTCGAGTTAGAACGATTGAAGGAAAAAAAGTCAAAGAACAAATATGGTTTGCTCGTGGAATTGTACTCGTGTCTGAAAGCGTCGAAATAAGGTAAGGGGTGAGAGAGCGTTTGAATTCATGAGTATAATATATTGTGAGATGAACGGGAAAACCGTATTTCCCAACGATTCATCCGGGGCTTGCTACGTACGACAGTAGCCATTTGAGAGATAAATTGATTAATTTGAAATATGAGAATCGTGAGATTAAAATGTGAAATAGAAATTTTTATAAGGTGTTGATTGATTTAATTTTCGATACTTGTGTGGTAGTTGATATTTGTTATTATTGTGATGTTGGATGTTGAATGAAATTATGTGTACATGTTTGCTTAGATGAAATTATGTGATGTGATAATAAAATATGGATGCATGGTTTGATATATGCTTACGTGATGATAATGATGATTTTTGATTGATGAATGTGATGTTATAAAATTGTGATGAGTTTATACGATGATCGTGATTAATTATGATTAATGATATTATAAAATTGTGATGAAAATATTAAAGTACCCCATACTTGATGAGATAGTGATGATTCTTAAATATGGTGCTCTTAATGGAGTAGTTTAAGCTAACGAGGGGAGAAAATAAATATTGTGAGTTTGTGAAGTGAAGATTATTTTGTCATCATATAGGTAGGGCCTCACAAGCCTAGTGATTCTGGGGAAGTACAACTGAATGAGCCTGATCGTGGCGGTCTGCTGTCGAGCCTTAAGGCAAGATTGTTCGACCTTGGAGGTATTCCGGTGGGGAATTCCTAGGTGACTTGGAGGTAGCACTCCAAATGCCGGGAGCTACCATGCAACACACGTTTACCTCGACTGTCGCGTATATGTGTCTCGAGTTGAGTTGAGGGGATCTATGAGGACAGGGCCAATTTGAATTGTCCGTCCAATGGGATGGTGGCATAGTATCATGGCCTCCTAACCAAGTACTTTAGAGTTAGAATGGTACCACATTGTGAAGTAGAGTCTAAGCTCATGCATAGCATTGCATTTCCTTGTGATTGTTTTGTTGTGATTGATGTGTTTCAAAGGTAATATTAATGAGATGATTTGATGCATATTATAATGAAATGATTATTTTACTTGAGTGACTTTGATGTTATAGTATGATACTATTTTATTAAATATTTTGATATATCGTAAAGTGATTATGATACGGTTCTATTATGATTGTTTGTGTGTTCTTCTTACTCATATTATACAATTAACATGATTTCAAAACTCACCTCCTTCGTTGTTTGTGTTTGACTGGCTGGGCCCTATGTTTGCGAAATCGCAGTTATTACAGGTTAATGAGTCTTGAAGTTCAAGTTTGGGAGAAACCCCGCTCTAATAGGTGATACCGGGAATAAGGGTTTTAATTTATATTTTACTTATTTAATTTGAATTAAATTTTTGTATTTTACTTAGAAGTACTAGTAAGTTTTTAGAATTAAATCAAGTATTTATACTTAAATTAAATTTATTGAGATTAAATTGTTTTATTTGAGCAATAAAATTTGAATTGTTGCATGCGTACTTTGAGAAACGTGATATGCTAAATTAGTTACAAAAGTTTTTATTTTCTTGAAAATATATTTTTTTTATCCGCTGCAAATTTTATAGGAATATGATATAAATTATTATATATATTATTTTGGGATTTAGGGTGTCACATCTACATATTCAGCCTCAGTTGTTGAAAGTGCAACACTATTTTGTTTCGTGCTATGCCAAGATACAAGTGAATTCCCTAATAGATGGTAAGTACTAGATGTACTTTTTTTTGTCTAATTTGCAACCCGCAAAATCAGAATCAGAATAGCCAACAAGAGTGCAAGTTGATCCCTTAGGATACCATAAACCTAGATTTTTGGTTCCTATTAGATATCTAAAAATTCTTTTAATTGCACTTAGATGGGATTCCTTAAAATTAGCTTGATATCTAGCACACATGCAAACACTAAACATAATTTCATGTCTACTAGTTGTAAGATATAATAAAGATCTTATCATGCCTCTAAACATTGTCATATCTACAAATTTTCCCTTCTCATCTTTATCTAAATGACAAGCTTGACTCATGGGTGTATCAATGGGTTTAAATTTATCAAAGCCAAACTTCTTTAAAAGATCATTACAGTATTTTGTTTGACTTAGGAAGATGCCATTCTTACTTTGGTTGATTTGAAATCCCAAGAAGTAAGTTAATTCTCCCATCATGGACATTTCAAATCTTCCTTTCATCACATTTTCAAAATGTTTGCAAAGCTTACTGTTTGTGGATCCAAAGATTATGTCATCAACATAAATTTGGACAAGCAGAATGTCTTTTCCTTGTTTCTTTATAAAGAGTGTTTTATCAACATTTCCTCTTGAAAAATTTTGCTGTATGAGGAAATTGCAGAGTTTTTCATACCAAGCTCTTGGAGCTTGTTTCAATCCATAGAGAGCTTTTGTTAGTTTAAAAACATGGTTTGGAAAAGTAGGATCCTCAAATTCTGGAGTTTGACTAACATAACCCTCCTCTTGCATATCTCCATTTAGAAAGGCACTTTTTACATCCATTTGATATAATCTAAAGTCCATGATACAAGCATAAGCCAGCAGGATTCTAATTGCTTCTAATCTAGCTCTAGGGGCATAGGTCTCATCATAGTCAATACCTTCTTCCTGATTATAACCTTTAGCAACTAGTCTAGCCTTATTCCTAGTTATTACTCCATTTTCATCCATCTTATTCCTAAACACCCATCTAGTTCCAATTACATGTTTGTTTTCCGGTTTAGGAACTAAGATCCAAACCTTGTTTCTCTCAAATTGATTAAGCTCTTCTTGCATGACAATTATCCATTCATTGTCCATGAGAGCTTCTTTAATATTCTTAGGTTCTACTTGAGATACATTGGCTGTGAAAATTGCAGAAGTGTCTAAGAGTTTTTCTAGTTGCAACTCCTTTAGAGATTTCTCCTATTATGTTGTCAATGGGATGGTTTTTGTTGAAGTTCCATTATGTTATAGGTTCTATACAATCAATGTTAGTTGGAGGTACTATTTCATTAGGTTCTTTTGGATCAGATTCTACAATTTCATCCAGAGAATCACAAACTATAGGAGGGGTGCTGTTCAAGTTTTCAGAAAACATTTCATCAAATTTTACATGAACAGATTCCTCTATAATTTTAGTTCTTTTATTGTAGATCCTATAGGCCTTACTAGATTGTGAATATCCTAGAAAAATACCCTCATCTGCCTTAGAGTCAAACTTTCCTAGATGCTCTTTTCCATTGTTTTACACAACATTTGTATCTAAAGACTCTAAAGTAAGCAATGTTTGGTTTTCTACCCTTGTATAACTCATAGGGAGTTTTTCTAAGTATAGGCCTATTTAGAACACTATTAACTACATGTGTGGCGGTGCTTATTCCATCAGCCCAAAAATATTTAAGAAGATTTGAGTCTTTAATCATAGTCCTAGCTAGTTCTTCTAAAGATTTATTCTTCTTTTCTACAACTCCATTCTGTTGTGGAGTTCTTGGGGCTGAGTAAATATGGTGAATTCCATTTTGTTCACAGTAGTTGTTAAAGGATTCATTTTGAAATTCTCCACCATGATCACTCTTAATGGATATTATTTTCTGATTCTTCTTATTTTGAACTTAATTTGCAAATCTTTTGAAAATAGAGAAGGCCTCACTCTTGTGAGACACAAAAAAATGTCCAAGTTTACCAAGAGTAATCATCTACTAACACATAACCATACAAGTTTCCTCCAAAGCTTTTCACTTGAGATGGACCAAAAATATCCATATGTATTAATTGTAAAACCTTATTGGTTTGAACCAAATCTATTGGGGGGAAAGATGACTTAACTAGCTTACTTTTCTCATAGGAGTCACACAATTTATCCTTAGTGAACTTTC
Source organism: Cicer judaicum (assembly GCA_037974835.1). Classification (NCBI taxonomy): domain Eukaryota; kingdom Viridiplantae; phylum Streptophyta; class Magnoliopsida; order Fabales; family Fabaceae; genus Cicer; species Cicer judaicum. The sequence goes on along the minus strand of JBBPBS010000115.1, from coordinate 541,102 downwards.
TCTTTGGGAGTCCTAGAACTAATTGTTTACTAAGAAGTTTGTTAAGTTGATCTATATGTATATGAGCTACTCTCTTATGCCATAACCAGTTTTCATCAGAATTGGATAATAAACAGCAAATAGTACTAGCAGGCAAAGCATTAAAATTAAGCATGTATATGTTATTGACCCTTTCACCTACCAATTTTATATCTTTATTCTCCTTGTGCTCAACTATACAAGACTGAGATGTAAAACATACCTGGAATCCTTTATCACAGAGCTGACTTATACTAAGCAAATTATGTTTCAAACCTTCTACATATAGGACATTCTTGATGACTGCTGTTGACTCACTTACTATGTCTCCAACACCACATATTTTACCTCTGTTGTTGTCACCATATTTAACATATCCTCCATCTTTTAAGTTTAGAGACAAGAACTTTGACTTGTCTCCAGTCATATGCTTGGAACACCCACTATCTAGGTACCATGAGTGAGTCTTGGATGTCAAGCATATCTGCAAAATGGAATTTAAATTTTGGTTTTAGGTACCCAATTCAGATTGGGTCTTGGAGGGTTAGTTTCAAACATTGGTTTCTTTACTTTCCAAATCTATTTCCATCCCTTGTTAGCAAGCATTTTCAGTTTACAATTAAAAGCTATATGTCACTTTTTACAGCAAAAATGACATGAAACAGCAGAGGATCAATTCTGATTTGGTTTAGTGAAGATATCATGCATATGCTTTGATCTAACAAATTTATGATTCTTTTTAGCATTTCGGTTTTGTCTATAGCCAGTTCCACATTTATTATTGTGATTCTTTTTAGTGTTCCCATTTGGTCTATAACCAATTCCATATTTTTCATTATGATTCCTTCGGTTTCCAAGAAGCATATTTAAGTTGTTTTTACCACCATTAAGCTTTTCTAAATCACATTGCAGTGCATAAGCTTCCTTTTTCAGAGTTTCATTTATGTCTTTAAGAGACTCATGTTCCTGTTTAATCTCTTCATAAATCATGCACTGTTTTTCTAACAATTGGAAGCACTCATATTTTGTATGTCCTGGTTTCCCACACTCAAAGCAGGTTATCTTTCTATCATTTGTCTTTAAGTTTGATGGTTTTCTTGATTTGCTTTTCTTCTTTTTCAGAAACTTTTTGAATTTTCTGACAAGTAATCTAATTCTGACTCTTCATCAGTCTCACTATTTGAATCGTCAGTGCATATCTCTTGTTCAGACTTTGTTTGATGAGCTTGGGCTTTCAAAGACAACCCTTTTCTTTTCCTGTCAGTTTGTTCAGCCTCATTCAGTGTGTGTAGTTCCATTTCATGTTCTCTGAGTTTTCCAAAGAGGGTGGCAATTGTCATGCTTCCAAGATCTTTTGATTCAAATATTGCAGTGATCTTAGGTTTCCATTCTCTTGTCAAGCATCTCATCACCTTGCTTATCTGTTGCTCATTGTCGATCACTTTACCAAGAGCATTTAGGTTGTTGATGATGTGTGTGAATCTTGTCTACAGATCATTAATTGACTCCTCTTTCTTCATGTTGAAGAGCTCATACTCATGCATTAGCGTGTTGATTCTGGCCCTTTTGACATCTGTTGTGCCTTCATTTTTTGTTGTTGTTGAGAATTAGTCTAAAAAAATCAGGCTCTTGATGCCAATTGTTGGTATGATGGCCTCTATCCTTAGGATGTTTTATACAATGTTACTAACAAGATGATCTAGTTATTCCTAAGTGATGAACTTAATATTGAAACCAACTTGTTTAATATTAATTCCAATTCAACAGTTATAGATTCAAAAACTTATCAAGACAAATATTCAAATACACATGTATTTTCAAGATAAGAGTACAAATACAATACTTATTCAAAAGATTAACCAAGACAGAAATTCACAAACAAACATTCAAGAACAAATATTCATGATCAATATAAAGAGAAGAGAGAAAAGGAAATAATGCTCCAGGAATTTTATACTGGTTCGGCTATCATTTTGATAACCTACATCCAGTCCTAAAATCTACAACAGATTTTAGCCTTTCACTAGAATTGATTTGATACATCCAGTACTTTTTACAGACTTTCCAGCATCACAGCCTATGCATCCAACTCAACCCCAATTCTACGACCATACCAACCTATCCCTAAGAGCTACACGCCAAGCTTCTAACGAGATCAAGTTGAGGTTTCTTCTTGATGAACACAAGCATCAAAACAGATAACCACCAGTTTATACTACTGGATTTCCAGACCTTCAATTACAAAAATTGTTCTTTGTAAGACCCGTAATTTTAAATCCTAAGTTATACAATTTTAGGGTATTTTGTGTTAAATTGCTTAGGATTTTAACCCAGTTTTCGGTATTTAGTGAGTTAAAGACCGAAAATATATTTTTGGAAATTGGATTAAAATTATTTGTCGAAGAAAAGGAAAGGGAGGAAATAGAAAGAAAAGAAAATAGAAAAGAAGGAAAAAGAAAGAAAAGAAAAGGAAAGGAAAGAAAGGCAAAAGAAAGAAAACGTGAAAACTTCTCCTTCTTCCTCTGCCTCGAGCATCCTCCTTCTCCCTTTTTCTTCATTTGTTGGTTTTGCTTCCTTTTTCTTTCTTTGACTTCAAGAATAGAAACCCAAGGCTTAGTGGGTAAGAAAACAAGGAGATCTCAGCTTCATACTTCCTCTTTGGTGTGAAAACAAAGAAAAAAGGTGTTAGGGATTTCAAAACCGTCAAACACAAACCTCCCTGTTTCATTTAGATCAAAGCTTCGTTTTGCAAAGAGATAGAAGGGAAAGTTGCTCACTACCACGCTACGGTGCTAGGGAACCAACTTTGGAAGCGGCGTTGCGAGCGGAGATTTTATCGGATTTACTCGCGGTACCGTAATCGCACGTTAAAGCTAACGTGAAGGTAAGGGCTCCTTCCAAACTTTTAGTTTGTATTTAGGGACTTATATGTCATTGTGTGGAAATGAATTTGTTAGGGTTGGAGTGTTGATTTGGGGAAAATGAATTTAATGTTTTATGGGTGAAATTCAAATGTGGGATTTTGGTGATATTGATGGATGTTTCGCGGAAAAATAAATTTAACTCATTTATGTATGATTTTGAGTAAATGAAATTTCTTGGGTTTGAATGTTATGTTGTGTTGATCGTGTTCATCGTATTTGATGTATTCATAATTGATGACTGTTAAATTTGATATGTGTATGTTGGATTTTGTGGAGAAATGAATTGATGTGTTTTGGTGTGAGTTGTGGATTGGATTTGTTAATAGGTTTGAGTTTGTTCTGTGTGGAATTTGAAAACCATTAGAGTTAAATGAGTATTAAGAATGGGGAATCTCTTAATGTCTTATTTACTTAATATGTGTTTTGTGAAAATCGTTTAAGTTAAATGAGCATTAAGAATGGGGAATCTCTTAATGTTTTGTTTACTTATTGTGTGTTTTGTGAAAATCGTTTAAGTTAAATGAGTATTAAGAATGGGGAATCTCTTAATGTATTTTTTACTTAATGTTTGTTTTGAAAATCGTTTAAGCTAAATGAGTATTAAGAATGGGGAATCTCTTAATGTCTTGTTTACTTAATGTTTGTTTTGAAAATCGTTTAAGCTAAATGAGTATTATGAATGGGGAATCTCTTAATGTCTTGTTTACTTAATGTTTGTTTTGGAAAATCATGTAAGTTAAAAGAGTATTAAGAATGGGGAATCTCGTAATATTTCTATTTGCTTAATGTTTGTTGTGAAAATTGTTTAAGTTAAATGAGTATTAAAAATGGGGAATCTTTTAATATCTGCATTTGCTTAACGATTGTTGTGGATAGAGTCAGGGTATACTCAGGTATTTCATAGTGATAGTGGTAACTGAGATGGTGCCATGTGATTTGTTGGTTCATCTCATCCATGGGCCACAAGATGATTCCATGTGATTTGTTGGTTCATCTTGTCCATGGGCCACGAGATGATTTCATGTGATTTGTTGGTTCATCTTATCCTTGCGGGGATTGTCGCGTCAAGGTGATTCCATGTGATTTGTTGGTTCATCTTGTCTGTGCGGGGATTGTCGCGTCAAGGTGATTCCATGTGATATGTTGGTTCATCTTGTCTGTGTGGGGATTGTCGCGTCAAGGTGATTCCATGTGATTTGTTGGTTCATCTTGTCTGTGTAGGGATTGTCGCGTCGAGGTGATTCCATGTGATTTGTATGTTCATCTTGTCTGTGTGGGGATTGTCGCGTCAAGTTGATTCCATGTGATTTGTTGGTTCATCTTGTCTGTGTGGGGATTGTCGCGTCAAGATGATTCCATGTGATTTGTTGGTTCATCTTGACCGTGTAGAGATTGTCCGTCGAGATGATTCAATGTGATTTGTTGGTTCATCTTGTCCGTGTGGTTATTGCGTTGCAACTGTTAAGCGTTATGTTTTGAAATTGTGTGTAAGTGTGTTTGATTCAAGTTTATGATTGAGTGTTTAAACTTGAGATGTCATTGTGATTGTGTTGATTTTGCTAAGAGTTGTGTTATGGAATTGTGTGATAGTGTGTTTGATTGCAAAACCATTTCGAAACTTAAGTTGTCATGGTAATTGTGTTATAATTGCCAATTGTGGATGTTTTGGAATTATGTGTAAGTGTGATTGATTGCAAAACCATTTCAAAACTCAAGATGTCATAGTGATTGTGCTATAATTGTTAAGTATGATTGTTTGGATTTATGTGTAAGTGTTGATTGGTTTCGATACCCTTTAAAAAGCTGAAAAATGCTGAATTTTGCTGTTTTTCTGCTGCTGTCTGCTGTGTATTTGAACACAGCATGTATTCGAATACAGACATCCTGTTTTTGCCACTAACTTACTGTGTAGTCGAATACACACTACTGTAGTCGAATACAAACATGTTGTTTTGCTACTGACTTGGTGTGTAGTCGAATACAGACTGTTGTATTCGAATACAGACATGTTGTTTTTGTTGTTGAATGCTGAAACAGCCTTGTATTTGAATACAGAGATGCTCTATTCGAATACAACAATGCTGTTTTGTTAAAAACTTCAATTTTCAACTTTGTTTATGCATGTTTAGCATATGGAAACCCTTTTAAGGTGCATGCTAAGTTGAAAGGTTATTTTGTGCATTTAAAAACTTAAATGTTATGTGTTAACTGTTAATTTCGGTTGGTGACCCTTTACAACTATTATGGAAATCTGGGCTTTGCCCTTAGATGAGAGACAGGACGATCCTACCGGTTCATACCCTGTGGATGGGGATGTAGATGGGAATGCCTCACTAGAGCTATGTTAGGAGGATCTTATGGGGCGCGTGGAGATCACTCAGGGTGTTTAGTTTGTTTTGTAGAATGATCAGATTAGGTTGACATAGAGGGAACAAATGTCTTTCTTTTGTATTGTGTTTATTTTAAACTAGAAGACTGTACCACTTTTTGATATGTAAATATTTGGTATTCATATTTCGAGAAACTTTTCTACTGCTTGTATATTATAATGACTTAATTATTTATCCAAAGGTATTACCTTATTTATTTCTCTGTTTTATTTTAATTTGTTTTGAAAAAAAAATACACCCTCGCTTTGAAATCGGGGTGTTACATCTTTCACAAAGAAACAAAAGAAAACTAAGAAAAGTGACTCAATCACAATGTAAAATCTCACACAAGATATTTTGCCAATGAGTGTTTTTGAGATGTAACTATTTTTCTCTCAAGGTGTATTTTCAGCTTTCTGTGATTATGAAAAATGTTATGAATTTGTTGTGAAAAATTGTGATTGAGATCGTTTATATAGTTTCAGAAAAACATAAGATAAATCGATTTCCCAATCGATTTTATTAAAGAATAATACCAGCTTAATTGATTTCCCAATCAATTATCGCGTATCTTGTTTTTCTTGAATCTTGAAACTATATGAACTAATCGATTTGCTAATCGATTCTTTTAATGCACTTTTCAAAAACTGATACTCAGATCATATCAAAATCGATTGAATAATCGATTATAGGTGTTTTGTTCAAACAACGAGATCAAAACAATTGATTACTCAGTCGACTCACAAAATCGATTTGGCAATAAGCTAAATTCTCCCTGTAACTCAAACATTTACTCCAATTGATTTGACTGGTCACAGTGACTCATATGTTTTACTCCAATCGATTTGCCAATCGATTTGGCTTGTTACAGTGACTTAGCTATTTAGTAAAAATTGATATGCCAATCGATTATGTAACATGTTTCTGATAAATGATTAACCAGTTCATTCATTCAATCGATTACTTAATCGATTGGTGCAAAGCTTGCAACTTAAGAAACTTATTTCAATTGATTGTCCAATCGATTGTGTTGATCACAGAACACATGTCAATTGATGTGCAAATCGATTGTCCAATTGATTGGTTTAATCACAGAACACAGGTTTTAATAAAACCTTTTAGATAATCGATTTCCCAATCGATTAACTTAATGAAACCTTTCTTCTGTGAGTCAAACAATTGATTGCTCAATTGATTTATCAATTGATTTATTTCTTGATTGATTAAAACTTATTTTATGATTTCATTGGCAGATATCATGTGAGAAATTATTATGATTAAGTCTACCTAATGAACATTATACATCATTCTTCAAGCCTTGTAGTATATCATCCATTTGTGCTTGATTGCTAGAATTCCAAGTTTATTTGTCCAAGTGTGTAGTGTGTGATTGTGTTCCTGAAATGTTTCTCAATTCAAACCATTAGATCAATCAAATAATGCATGTTCATTTTATGTTTGGAATTTATATCAAAATCATGATCTAGGAGGCCTATGTCTTACAATCTCCACCTTTTTGATTAAATGGCAAGCATACAATTTAACTTTGAGTTTATAACTTTATAATAACTATTATTTAGAAGCCCCCTTTGAATTATAGACTTCATAATTCATTTCAATTTCAAATTTCATTTCAACATTAAAACTCCCCCTGAATTATAAACTTCATAATTCATTTCAAGTTTGATATCAGAGCACATATTCAAGTTTGCTATTAGAGTAATCAGAGCATAGTATCATAGCATCCAATTTGAAATCATTTAAGTTTGGGAACATAGCACATAAAAGTACACTTTATTCAACTTTATTTAAAATTGGTATATTAGAGTGTTCATGCAAATTGTGTATCAGAGCATTCATCAGATCACATAATTAGATCACAAAAACACAATTTTACAGTTTAAAGCACAACATCAGCACAATGTATCAGAGCATTCAATGTATCAGAGCATTCAGAACAAATTTATCAGAGCATTCAATGTATCAGAGCACAAATTTGCATTTTAGTATCAGAGCATCAGCACAATCTAAATTTGTTCAGATTTTAGTATCAGAGCATTCAGAACAAATTGACAATTTACAATTTGAAGTACAACATCATCATAATCTAAATTTATTTACATATTAGAGTACAAGTGAGCAAGTGATTAGAGCACAAAAACAATAGATCAGAGCACATTTAAACACAGTTAAATTGGATCAAATTCTCCCCCTTTTGTCATTATATTCAAAAAAGAAAATACAATTGGAAGATATACACTGAAAACACAGAAACATTGCAACAACATCAAAGAAAACAAAATCCTAACAAACTAATCTATGGTTGTTCCTCATTATCAACAGTGGGAGAGGTAGAGACTGTTGTATTAGCCTCAACAAGTGTCTCCTCACCATTAGGTTCAGTACTATCAAGGTTAATAGGATTTGTTTCTTCAACTGCCTGATTGCCAATGTCAGCTATGTCTTCAAAAGACATCTTGAGACTGAGATGGCTTTGGATAGCATCTACATCTTGAACAACTGAGTTGAGAGTTGCTTGGAGTTTCCTAAGTGCGGCTTCCACCCTAGCAATGCGGGCAGCCTGAGACTCCATAAATTCCAACAACTTAGCTAAAACCACAGATTGGTTTTCAGCTGGCTTAGGTTGTTCAGCATTTGGCTGAGCTCTCGTCCAAACACCATTAATCCTTTTCAATTGCATCTGATTAACAATTGAGTCTCCAAAAGTTAGAGTGCTTTTGGTTGATTCTTCATTGACAAAAAGAGATTTTGAAATGTCTCAGAATCTTGGTTATTAGTTGGGGGTAGGGAAGCATCAGCTTTCCTTGTGCTGATTCTACCATATTCCTTAGCATGATCCAAGCCCAACTCATCTTGAGCTCCTTGTATAGTCCCCACAGCAGTAAGATATCCAGCTTTTGCACAAAAACATGATTGTCTGATCTAGGTACCAACATCCTTGTCAGCAGATACATCAGCATTCTGTGTTGGACCTTCATCTGATCGATTGGGAGAGATATATGTTCCACAAATCCTTCGATCATCAGGTCTTGAATAGCTGTGTGTTTGTCTACTGATGTTTCCCATTCATAATCAGCAGAATTAGGATCAATCCTGCCATCAATAGATTCTCCATAAAAGGGCAGTCCTGTCAGCTTGGAGAACTCTTCAAAGGACATATAAATTTTCTTCCCTTTAACTTCAGACTCAAAACCAGTGTTAGTGAGTTTAAAGTTAGAGTAGAAAACTTTAATCAGTTTTGGATAGGTTTCGAGAGAGCAGGAAAGAAAATCCACCAAATCATGAAATCTGAGGTGGTTTTGGAACGTGAATCCGTTTGAATCAAAATATGCAAAATCTAGAGTCCTTGCCTCATGGATTTTTCTTTTTAGAAAAGCAGGACATAGAGAAAAGTCCTCAATAGTTTTACCTTTAGAAGATTGAGGCTTCTTGGGTTGAGGAGAAGAAATGGGTTTCTTCTTCTTCTGTGTTGGCTCTTTCATTGCATCAGCCATTAGTTTTTCAGTTTGAGGCTCCTTCCTTTTCTTTGTTTTTCCTTGATCAATGACAATGGCTTTCCCTTTGTCCTTTGCCATTATCTTATGGGTTGGAATAGACACTCTTTTTGAAGTGGGTGGAGGGGAGGGGATTCTTCCACTTGAGGTTGATGAAGGCGATGGTGATATTTCAAATGGATTCCCAAATCGATTTCTTTAATCACTGAATCGATGTCCAAATTGATTTCCATATCAGTTCAGAAAACTTCTCATATCAGCATCCACTTCCAAATCGACTTAATAATCGATTACACAGTCGATGCTCGGGCTGGAGTTTGGAAAATTTCTCACATCTTGGATGTCTGGGAAAGTAAATCGATTATTCAAACGATTTCTTTAATGTTAATTTCTAGTTCTTCAATCGATTTACCATTCGATTGATTTGATGAATACTTCAGTATTTACTAATGTTTGGGTGTACAAATCGATTATGTAATCGATTTTCGCGTTTCCTAATTTGAAAATTCAGACACTGGGTAGCATAAATCGATTATGAAATCAATTTTGTAATGCTGATTTCCTAGTATGTCACAAGATAATCGATGTCTCAATCAATTATTCACAGGGATCATATTTTAGTTTGATCTATTATCCCAAGTTTCATTCTAATATAGAAGAAACTTTCTTTGGGTAAAGTTTTAGTAAAAATATCAGCTAACTGATCAGAATTATTAATGTAATCAAGCATGATATTACCATTTTGATATTGATCCCTAATGAAATGATGTCTAATCTCAATATGCATAACTATAGGAGGGGTGCTGTTCAAGTTTTCAGAAAACATTTCATCAAATTTTACATGAACAGATTCCTCTATAGTTTTAGTTCTTTTATTGTAGATCCTATAGGCCTTACTAGATTGTGAATATCCAAGAAAAATACCCTCATCTGCCTTAGAGTCAAACTCTCCTAGATGCTCTTTTCCATTGTTTAACACAAAACATTTGCATCCAAAGACTCTAAAGTAAGCAATGTTTGGTTTTCTACCCTTATATAACTCATAGGGAGTTTTTCTAAGTATAGACCTAATTAGAACTCTATTAACTACATGTGTGGCTGTGCTTATTGCATCAACCCAAAAATATTTAGGAAAATTTGAGTCTTTAATCATTGTCCTAGCTAGTTCTTCTAAAGACTTATTCTTCCTTTCTACAACTCCATTCTGTTGTGGAGTTCTTGGGGCTGAGTAAATGTGGTGAATTCCATTTTGTTCACAGTAGTTGTTAAAGGATTCATTTTGAAATTCTCCACCATTATCACTCTTAATGGATATTATTTTCTGATTCTTCTCATTTTGAACTAAATTTGCAAATCTTTTGAAAATAGAGAAGGCCTCACTGTTGTGAGATAGAAAAAATGTCCAAGTATACCAAGAGTAATCATCTACTATCACATAACCATACAAGTTTCCTCCAAAGCTTTTCACTTGAGATGGACCAAAAAGATCCATATGTATTAATTGTAAAACCTTAATGGTTTGAACCAAATCTATTGGGGGGAATGATGACTTAACTAGCTTACTTTTCTCACAGGAGTCACACAATTTATCCTTAGTGAACTTTTGTTTGGGAGTCCTAGAACTAATTGGTTACTAAGAAGTTTGTTAAGGTGATCTATATGTATATGAGCTACTCTCTTATGCCATAACCAGTTTTCATCAGAATTGGATAATAAACAGCAAATAGTACTAGCAAGCAAAGCATTAAAATTAAGCATGTATATGTTATTGACCCTTTCACCTACCAATTTTATGTCTTTATTCTCCTTGTGCTCAACTATACAAGACTGAGATGTAAAACATACATGGAATCCTTTATCACAGAGCTGACTTATACTAAGAAAATTATGTTTCAAACCTTCTACATATAGGACATTCTTAATGACTGCTGTTGACTCACTTCCTATGTCTCCAACACCACATATTTTACCTCTGTTGTTGTTACCATTTTAACATATCCTCCATCTTTTAAGTTTAGAGACAAGAACTTTGACTTGTCTCCAGTCATATGGTTGGAACATCCACTATCTAGGTACCATGAGTGAGTCTTGGATTTCAAGCATATCTGCAAAATGGAATTTAAATTTTGGTTTTAGGAACCCAATTCTGATTGGGTCTTGGAGGGTTAGTTTCAAACATTGGTTTCTTTACTTTCCAAATCTGTTTCCATCCCTTGTTAGCAAGCATTTTCAGTTTACAATTAAAAGCTATATGTCCCTTTTTACAGCAAAAATGACATGAAACAGCAGAGGATGAATTCTGATTTGGTTTAGTGAAGATATCATGCATATGCTTTGATCTAACAAATTTCGGATTCTTTTTAGCATTTCGGTTTTGTCTATAGCCAATTCCACATTTATTATTGTGATTCTTTTTAGTGTTCCCATTTGGTCTATAACCAATTCCAGATTTTTCATTATGATTCCTTTGGTTTCCAAGAAGCATATTTAAGTTGTTTTTACCACTATTAAACTTTTCTAAATCACATTGCAGTGCATAACCTTCCTTTTTCAGAGTTTCATTTATGTCTTTAAGAGACTCATGTTCCTGTTTAATCTCTTCATAAATCATACACTGTTTTTCTAACAATTGGAAGCACTCAGATTTTATATGTCCTGGATTTCCCACACTCAAAGCAGGTTATCTTGCTATCATTTGTCTTTGAGTTTGATGGTTTTCTTGATTTGCTTTCCTTCTTTTTCAGAAACTTTTTGAATTTTCTGACAAGTAATCTAATTTCTAACTCTTCATCAGTCTCACTATTTAAATCGTCAGTGCAGATCTCTTGTTCAGACTTTGTTTGATGAGCTTGGGTCTTTAGAGACAACCCTTTTCTTTTCCTGTCAGTTTGTTCAACCTCATTCAGTCTGTGCAGTTCCATTTCATGTTCTCTGAGTTTTCCCAAAGAGGGTGGCAATTGTCATGCTTCCAAGATCTTTTGAGTCAAATATTGCAGTGATCTAAGGTTTCCATTCTCTTATCAAGCATCTCATCACCTTGCTTATCTGTTGCTCATTGTCGATCACTTTACCAAGAGCATTTAGGTTGTTGATGATGTGTGGGAATCTTGTCTGCAGATCATTAATTGACTCCTCTTTCTTCATGTTGAAGAGCTCATACTCATGCATTAGCGTGTTGATTCTGGCCCTTTTGACATCTGTTGTGCCTTCATGAGTTTGTTGCAGTGTATCCCATATCTCCTTGGCAGTTTTGCCGTTAGACACCGTGAAAAATTCGGTAGCACTTAAAGCAGAGGTTATAATGTTTTTGGCCTTTGCATTGTAGCCAACCTTTTTCTTGTCTTCATCAAACCAATCAGGTCTGGGTTTTAGGATTAATGAATCACCTATGCCAGCTATTCTAGGCACATAGGGACCATCTATTACTACTTCTAGTATATCAAGACTACATTCTTCTAGAAAAATTAACATTCTCTCTTTCCAATACATTTAGGAAACCCCATTAAATGCAGGGGGTCTGGCCAAGGATGCACCTTCTCCGAGAAATTCAATAGAGGTCATTTTTTTGTTTGTTGAGAATTAGTCTAAAAAGATCAGGCTCTTGATGTCAATTGTTGGTATGTGGCCTCTATCCTTAGGATGTTTTATACAATGTTACTAAAAAGATTATCTAATTTTTCCTAAGTGATGAACTTAATATTAAAACCAATTTGTTTAATATTAATTCCAATTCAACAGTTATAGATTCAAAAACTTATCAAGACAAAGATTCAAATATACATGTATTTTCAAGATAAGAGTACATATACAATACTTATTCAAAAGATTAATCAAGACAGAATTTCACAAACAAACATTCAAGAACAAATATTCAAGATCAATATAAAGAGAACAGAGAAAAGGAAATAATGCACCAGGAATTTTATACTGGTTCGACTATTAGTTTGTTAACCTACATCCAGTCTTGAAATTTACAATAAATTTTAGCCTTTCACTAGAATTGATTTGATACATCCAATAATTTTAATAGACTTTCCAACATTACAGTCTATCCATCCAACTCAACCCCAATTCTACCACAATACCAACCTATCCCTAAGAGCTACTCGCCAAGCTTCTAATGAGATCATGTTGAGGTTTCTTCTTGATGAACACAAGCATTAAAACAGATAACCATCTGTTTATACTACTGGATTTCCAGACCTTCAATTACAGAAATTGTTCTTTCACAAAGAAACAAAAGAAAACTAAGAAAAGTGACTCAATCACAATGTAAAATCTCACACAAGATATTTTGCCAATGAGTGTTTGTGAGATGTAACTATTTTTCTCTCAAGGTGTATTTTCAGCTTTCTGTGATTATGAAAAATGTTATGAATTCGTTGTGAAAAATCGTGATTGAGTTCGTTTATATAGTTTCAGAAAAACATCAGATAAATCGATTTCCCAATCGATTTTATTAAAGAGTAATACCAGCTTAATCGATTTCCCAATCGATTATCGCGTATCTTGTTTTTCTTGAATCTTGAAACTATATGAAGTAATCGATTTGCTAATCGATTCTTTTAATGCACTTTTTAGAAAATGATACTCAATTAATATTAGAATCGATTGAATAATCGATTATAGGTGTTTTGTTCAAACAACGAGATCAAAACAATCGATTACTCAGTCGACTCACATAATCGATATGGCAATGAGCTAAATTCTCCCTGTAACTCAAACATTTACTCCAATCGATTTGGCTGGCCACAATGACTCAGATGTTTTACTCCAATTGATTTGCCAATCGATTTGACTTGTTACATTGACTTAGTTGTTTAGTAAAAATCGATGTGCCAATCGATTATGTAATATATTTCTGATAAATGATTAACCAGTTCATTCATTCAATCGGTTGGTGCAAAGCTTGCAACTTAAGAAACTTATTTCAATTGATTGTCCAATCGATTGTGTTGATCACAGAACACATGTCTTATGAAAAAGTATTCTCGTAATCGATTTGCCAATCGGTTAATTTAGTAAGAGCTTGGTTCTGTGAATTACAAAATTGATTAGTCAATTGATGTGCAAATCGATTGTCCAATTGATTGGTTTAATCACAGAACACAGGTTTTAATAAAACCCTTTAAGTAATTGATTTCCCAATCGATTAACTTAATGAAACCTTTCTTCTGTGAGTCAGACAATCGATTGCTCAATTGATTTATCAATTGATTTATTACTTGATTGAACAAAACTTATTTTATGATTTCATTGGCAGATATCAAGTGAGAAATTATTATGATTAAGTCTACCTAATAAACATTATTAACACTAGACACATTTAAACATCATTCTTCAAGCCTTGTAGTATATCATCCATTTGTGCTTGATTGCTTGAATTCCAAGTTTTTTGTCCAAGTGTGTAGTGTGTGATTGTGTTCCTGAAATGTTTCTCAATTCAAACCATTAGATCAATCAAATAATGCATGTTCATTGTATGTTTGGAATTTATATCAAAATCATGATCAAGGAGGCCTATGTCTTACCAAGCATGCTTATATAAGGAGAATTCTAGCCATTGTAGCACACTTTGATATGGAGTTAGAACACATGTATGTCAAAACAACAGTTTTCCATGTTGATTTGAATGAATAAGAGAACAAGGAAAACAAATAATTTCCCAATAGAGCTGCATTAGAAAGGTTAATAGATTCAGTATGACCGAATCAAAGGCAGTCAGGTCTTCATTAACAACTCACTTCAAACTTTATTCATCCATGTTACCAAACACAAACTAGGAATCAAAAGACATGAAGAATATACCTTATGTTATGGTTTGCTAAAGGCCATACATTTCTCATGATGTATGTCACTAGGAGGTTTATAGGAAATCCAGGAATGAGTTTTTTTACAAGAAATTAAATGGATTCTAAGTTACCTAAAGAGAACTCAAAGCATGTGTTTAGAATATACGAGAAGTTCAGAACCATCAAAACCAGTCCAATGATTTGTAGACTCAGATTTTGCTGGAGATTTAGATAGAATGAGATCTCTAAGAAGATATGTGTCAACAATGTTCAACAACACTGTCAGTTGGAAAACTAATCTTCAACACATAGTGGCTTTATCAACAACAAAACCATAATATGTTGCTCTTGTTGAAGTTGTGAAAGAAGGAATTTCGCTAGGAGAATTAATCACTAAACTTGGTGTTATACAAAAGTTTGTTTGCATAGGTTGTGACAACCAAAGTGCCATTCATGTGAGTAAAAATCAAATGTATCATGAAAGATCCAAGCATATAGACACAAGTGACAACCCAACTAACATGAGATCAAGGATCAAGTGGATCTGATTTGAAGATTCATAAGCTGAAGTTTCTCATTTGGTTCCAAGGTGGAGATTTGAAATATGTGATACTCAATGAGAAGATTTTTTAAGGTGGAATTTGTTTTGGATAGTTAGTTTTCAGCTAGGTTAGTTGTAACTACTTGTGTTTTTTACTCTAAAATTGCAAATAACTTGCATATAAGCCAAAGCAAGCAAAGTTGGCAAAAATAACATAGAAAGCTTCAGTTTTAGAAAGTGTAGAAAAACTGCAACACACAAGTGCAGAAAAACATTGTAATCATTTTCATCTTATTATAGTGAAAATTCAAATTCAGATCTAGTCACCCAGACGTAGGAGTTCCTCTTTTAACTGAATTAACAATTGTGTGTGTTCATTTTATCTTTTAAAGTTTTAATTATGTTAGTCAGAAAACGAAGAATGTTCTCCATTTTACATATGACCAATCTCCATTTTATTTTCTATCAACATGCATTTCCTTTACAAAAACCAAGTACATTCTTAATTTAGTGAATGATTGATCTCCGTCTTTAACAATATATATATATATATATATATATATATATATATATATATATATATATATATATTTTGATTATGATTCATTTGTAACTCATTAATAGATGGACATTATTAATTATCAAATAAAATAAAGTTATATTGTACAAAAAAGTTATCATAAATTAAAATTGGATAATATTAATTAAATTAACAATTGAAATGAATAATCATAAAATACCATGTTAAATTAATTTGGAGAGAAAATAGTGGATTTATTAAACTTTAAAAAATTGAAAATTTTGATGGGAAAATAAAATTAAAAACATATATAATTATATCACCACTTTACGACTCATAATTAAAAACTAATTGTCTATTATTTAATTTCTTTAAAAATGAATTATCTATTAA
>JBBPBS010000115.1:443658-524759 GCA_037974835.1 Cicer judaicum | reverse complement strand
TATATATATATATATATATATATATATATATATATATTGTTTCAAAAAATATATATTATAAAGTAAGGTAATCTAAATATGGTAATTTCTAGGTCTCTTTTTCATATTCTTGTCAAATTAAATTCTATTTATGAATTTTAATAAAATATATACAACTATTTTAAAAATTGATATATACAAAATTATTTGTAAATTTAATCCAATGAGTCTCCTTGCTTCTATTTGTATGCAATCTTCAAAGTATTCTGCTTGTTTTTTTCTTAATCTAAAAAATAATTGAATCATCCCCTTCTTTTGTCAACACATCATTACAAAATACTACACATGGAATAAAATAGTAATATATTAGCAACAAAAACCAAATATATCATAAAATACATCAACACAATTAATATGCATTACAACATAATAATTTTAATAATTAAATAACTTATCCAAATATATGTGGGCCGGGTATGTATATTATTGCATCTTTATCTATTAAGCAACAAGTAATTAAAATATCAATTTATTTAACCTACGAGTATCTTTTAAGTTCAGTAAGATAATTTGAAAGATAATGACATCATTTTATTCCCATATATTGTGGATATAAATTTTTTAATCATCTCTAATTATATCGAGTCAGATAATTTAAAATTTGAGACAAAATATTCAACTTAACCAACTTAAATAAATATATTTTTTTGTTAAATCAAGACGAGAGGAAATAGTTACTTAACCAATTAACATGTTAGTAGCATGCATAAATTTAGTAATTTAACATTTATGATTTCTTTTTTAATTTAAATTTTATGATTCAATAGGAAATTCAACTATAATAATCTAGAATTGGATTTTATATGTAAAATCAAAATGAAGACTCTTTAGTTAAAATTAAAACATTCTTAAAACAATTTATCATAAATTAAAATTCATTATTCTTTTGGATCTGATCACTTATATTATGAATTAGCAAAAAAAATTTGTATCTTTCAGTAAGTTATTTATTAAAAAATTTCTTGAATAAATACTATATATATTTAATAAAGGTTTGATTGAAAATCATATTTAATAATTATAAATATCATTTAGTTTTTCTTTTTATAAAAAATATTATTATTTATTAAAAATTTATTGAATATATTTAAAGTTTAATCAAAGTAATTAATGTAATATAGAATGCAAATTTGTGATACATTTAATATGTGCATTGTGTGTATATATTTATATGTGTGTTTAATTCTTGTTGTTTTATGTAGTCCTAACATATATTTTTAGAGTTTCAATTCAAAATATCATCATGAAGCTAGGAATACATTTTTCTAACAATTGAGGTTTTATTTCTTCTCTTCAGCCTTGCCTACGGATCTAGTATATCTATCACTACTTATTATCATTATTATTATTATTATTATTATTATTATTATTATTATTATTATTATTATTATTATTATTATTGTTAAAATTAGAATTTATGTTGTATAAATTTTGAATGATTTGTGAAATAATATGATATTGATAATATTTGTAGTTGATCCCTTGAGACTTTGCCACCAAAGTATGACATTAAGTATGTAAGACCCATAATTTTAAATTATACTTTATGTATTTTAGTGTATTTTGGTATTGAACTCTGAGGCTTTTTAGCCAAAGTTATTAATATTTTGGGAGTTTAAATGACCAACAAGATATTTTGATGCTCGATTAAAATTACTCGTCGATAAATTAATTAAATTAACTGCGATGAATCTTTTACGAAGAATTTGATTCTGGAGAATTTTGTTAAAAATATCTCGAGTTGCTAAAAATTGTATTTGTCAATTGAGTTGCGACGATAGTAGATATTTTTAACAAAAAGTGGTTTGGAGAGGTTATGGGTGAAACGGTAATTTTAATAAATATCTAGATATTTTGAGATATTTGTTAAGTTATAATTGATATATATAAATATATATATTTGTTTGGAGGGAAAAGAAATGGAAATAGAAAGGAAAGAAAAGGAAATAGAAAGAAAAGAAAATAGAAGAATGGAAAAGGAAAAGAAAACAGGAATAGAGGAAAAAGTGATACGCCTCCCTCCATTCTCGCGAAACCTTCTTCCCTTCCATCTACCTTCCATTTCTTTTTCTTTCTTTGGCTTCAAGAATAGGAACCCAAGGCTTGGTGGGTGAGAAGACAAGGATTTCTCATCTTCATACTTCCTTATTGATTCGAAAACGAAGAAAAACGGTGTTAGGGATTTTAAAACCGTCAAACACAATCTTCCACGTTTCATCTAGATCTAAGCTTCGTTTCGCAAAGAGATAGAAGGGAAAGTTGCTCACCACCATGTTACGGTGCTAGTGAACTAACTTTGGAAGCGATGTCGCGAGCGAAGATTTTACTGGATTTACTCGCGGTATCGTAATCGCACGTTAAAGCTAACGTTACGGTAAGGGCTCCTTCCAAACTTTTAGTTTGCAGTTAGGGACTTCTTTGTGGTTGTGTGGAAAAGAATTTTGTTAGCGTTGAAGTGTTAATTTGGAAAAAATGAATTTAATACTTTTATGGGTGATATTCTAATGTTGGGTTATGGTGATATTGATTAGTGTTTCGTGGAAAATGAATTTAACTCATTTATGTATGATTTTGAGGAAATGAAATTTGATGTGTTTGAGTGGTGGGTTGGGTTGATTTGTGTTTGTCGTATTTGATGTGTTCATAATTAATACTTATAAATTTTGAGATGTGTTTGTGTGGATTTTGTGGAAAAATGAACTGATGCGATTTGGTGTGAATTGTGGATTGAATTTGAGAATATGTCTGAGTATGCTCTGTGGGGAATTTGAAAATCATTAGAGTTAAACGAGTATTAAAAATGGGGAATCTTTTAATATCTTTGTTTACTTAATGATTGTCGTGAAAATTGTTAGAGTTAAATGAGTATTAAAAATGGGAAATCTTTTAATATCTGCATTTACTTAACGATTGTCGTGAATAGAGTCAAAGTATGCTCATGCAGTTCATTTTTGGTAAATCGTGCTGACCCGTGATAGGTGGCACCTCGGTAAATAGTACTTCGGCCTGTGATAGGCGGTACATTTACGATTTACGTTTTTGGTAAATCGTGCTGACCCGTGATAGGTGGCACCTTGGTAAATAGTACTTCGGCCTGTGATAGGCGGTACGTTTACGATTTACGTTTTTTTTTTAGTAAATCGTGCTGACCTGTGATAGGTGGCACCTCGGTAAACAGTAATGGTCTGTGATAGGCGATACGTTTATGATTTACGCTTTTTAGTAAATCGTGCTGACCCGTGATAGGTGGCAACTCGGTAATTTAGTACTTCGGCTTGTGATAGGCGGTACAATTATGATTTACGGCCCTTTGGGGAGGGTTTTGGTTTGGAATTCCGAGTCCATGCATTTTGGCATATACACATTGCATTAGGGTGTTTGGCACATGAGTCGTGTTTGATTCAAGATTATGATTGAGTGTTTGAACTCAAGTTGTCGTGGTGATTGTGTTATAATTGCTAAGTGTTATGTTTTGGAATTGTGTGAGTGTGATTGATTGCAAAACCATTTCGAACTCAAGTTGTCGTCGTAATTGGGTTATAATTTACAAGTGTTGATGTTTTGGAATTGTGTGATAGTGTGTTTGATTGCAAAACTATTTCGAAACTCAAGATGTCGTGGTGATCGTGTTATAATTGCTAAATGTTATGTTTTGGGATTGTGTGTAATTGTGATTGATTCTGATTATGTAGTTTAGAAAAACTTTAGAAAAATCGATTTCGCAATCGATTCTGTTAAAATGTAATACCAACCTAATTGACTGCCTAATCGATTATTACGTTTCTTGTTTTCTTGAATTTTGAAAATGTATTGAACTAATCGATTTGCCAATCGATTTGGCTTATTACAGTAGCTCAGCTATTTATTTCAATCGATTGTTCAATCAATTTCTTTAATCACAGGACACAGGTCTGATAAAACCATTTAGGAAATCGATTTCCCAATCGATTGACTCCGCAAAATCTTTGTTCTGTGAATCACAAAGTCGATTTCTCAATTGATGTACAAATCGATTGTCCAATCGATTGATTTAAACCCATAATACAGGATTCACTAAAAACCTTTAAGAAATCAATTTCCCAATTGATTTACTTAGTAATAACTTTTATTCTGAGTCAGACAACCGATTGCCTAATCGATTCATCAATTTACTCGTCAGTTGATTTATTACTTGATTGATTAAAACCTTATTTTGATTTCATTCTTACTTGGCAAGTATTATATGAATGTTTAGCATATGGAAACCCTTTATAGGTGCATGCTAAGTTGAAAGGTTATTTTGTGCATTGAAAACTTAAATGTTATGTGTTAATTGTTAATTTCAGTTGGTGACCCTTTACACTATTGTGGAAATCTGGGCTTTGCCCTCAGATGAGAACCAGGACCATCCTACCGGTCTATACCCTGTGGATGGGAATGTAGTTGAAAACACCTGACTGCAGCTATGTTAGGAGGATCTTGCGGGCCGCGTGAAGATCGCTCAGGATGTATAGTTTTTTGTAGAATGATCAAATTAGGTTGACGTATAGGGACTAGATGTCTTTCTTTTGGATTGTGTTTATTTTAAATTGGAAGACTGTACCTATACCAATATTGTCAGCATGACATTTTATTTTCGAAGGGTCCCATGTACCACTTTTTGATGTGTAAATACTT
This sequence comes from Cicer judaicum, assembly GCA_037974835.1. Taxonomy (NCBI): domain Eukaryota; kingdom Viridiplantae; phylum Streptophyta; class Magnoliopsida; order Fabales; family Fabaceae; genus Cicer; species Cicer judaicum. Next base: position 520,064 of record JBBPBS010000115.1, on the reverse strand, counting down.
TGGATTCGTATTTCAAAAACTATTCCGCTGCTTATAAATTATGTTGACTTAATTGTCGTTGTGTTATGACTTAAATATTTATCCAAATGTATTTCCTTATTTATTTCTTTGTTTTAAGAATTTGTTTTGAAAAAAAAATACACTCTCGCTATTAAAAATTGGGGTGTTATAAAGTGGAAAATGTAGCTCTTCGTCAAGTTTCTCTCCATCTAGTTACTTTGGAGCATTCAACAGTAAATATGGAGCAAGTGCCGTCACTCAGAATTGTTCTTGTAAAGATAATAATAATAATACGCACGTATGCACATGTTGTATTAATTGTTTAAATGCATCTACTCAAAATTATTGTTCTTAATATTCCAATTTTATTACCTAGCAGAAGTGATATATTATGTTATCATTTTTCAATATTAAGGGAAATAATAATAATGACCACAAATCTAATGCATGATTTGTTTATTATATTTTGTGTTTTATTTGTATTTATTTGTTTTCTTTTATTAATGGAAAATATTGCTAGTAACTATTATTCGTCCGGTTCCTTTTAAATTATCGATATATTATTGATAAAACACTTCAAAAACACCACAACAGAAAGTATAATTTCCTATATATAGGTCTTGTTCAAGTTGGAATCGAACCTCTAACTAGGGAAGTATTCAACACTTCAATCCTATGTGTCTTAGGAGATGCAAGGTTCATAGACTTTCAAGATTCAATAATAAGTACGATTGAATCTAGTTTATGTCAAAGACCAATTTGGTTTGTATGTTATCCAAATTTTTCTTTATCCTTAAAAGATCCAAACATCTTAAAATCTCTCATGTTACAAATCAAAAATCATAACTACAAAATTATAACATGATCTATTCCTGTAACAATTATATATAGAGTTCATTACAAAGCTATGTTTTCGATCTTTACGACAACAAAAAATATTAAAAATAAAAAAGGTGAAACCCTACTTTTACAAACTGATTTAACAAAAGCAAACATTGTTATTCCAAAAACCATTCTTTGGAAAGATATAGATCTATCTAAAGAATGGATTCTCGAAGGAGCTGATAAATCACAGTCTCCTGAACATTCAAAACCAAACAACAACATGGGGGAAGTCATCCAATATAAAGATGGAATGGTAAAACTAAGTTTTTCAAGAACTTGCAATGCCAAGTATTTTGATGTTGGTTCCTCCATACTCCCTTCAGTAATAGATCTTGTTCTAGCATACCAAGTGCTTATTTTCAAAACGTAGATTACTCAACAAATGTACCTCATCAAATCTATACAACACCTCAGAATAATAATGAGGAACAACAAACACTACGCCAAAAATAGCCTTTTACAGCGCTTCTTTTTTAAATATTTGTCCACCAACTTCACTATCGTTTTCTGCAATAATTGATTTATATGCCTCCAGAAATACAGAAAAAAGAACATGGTTCTTCAAAAACTTTCTAAAATAAAGAAAAGAAATTCAGAATGAATTTTATGAATTCATTTTATAAAATAAAACCCATGTTTTATTTTTCGACTGGTTTGAAATTTATGCAACACAAAACCAAACTTCTTACCCATTCAAACAAAACCAAAATTCAATAAATCTCATAACTACTAGAATTAAAACTACATAATAGAAAATGTCACCTGGTATGAAAATACAATATGAACATCCACCATTAAGACAAATCAAAATAACACACTTAAAAAAGTCAAAAGAAGTTGCACCTTTCAAAATCCAAGTGATGGTCCTTCTTTTTTAGCAGAAATGATATATTATATAATCATTTTTAAAAATTAAGGGAAACAATAATAATGACCCCGAATCTAATGCATGATTTATTTGTTATATTTTTTGTTTCTATCTTTTTTATTTTTTTAATTAATGGAGAATATTGCTAGTAATTATTGTTTGCCCGATTCATTTTAAATTGTCGATATATTGAAAAATATAAAATTTCTATTTTGCTTTTAAATTTTAAGATTGTAATTATATTATTTTTAATTAATTATTTGATAATTAAACTAATAAAAAGTGTAAATAGAGTAATTCATTATTAATTATGAAATCATGAAAGAATAAATAAACTCTTATGTAATATATAAATCACTGAACAAACTATTAATACTTTCTTAAAATACAAAATAAATTTCAGTTGATTAATACCTGCATAAAATAAAAAATAAATTTCAATTGTTTATGTCAAAATAGAAATCAAAGTATAAGTTTAAAATGAGTAAAACTATCACATATTGACGTAGGGTTAATTCAAAGACGTAGGAACCAATCCCCAAGACGTAGGAGTTCATCTCTAAATTGAGTTAACAGTTATGTGTATTCATTTTGTCATTTAAAGCTTTAACTATGTTCGTTAGTAAATGGAGAACTTTCTTCATTTAATTTCTGATCAATCTCTATTTCATTTTCAATCAATATGCATTTCCTTTACAGAAACCAGGAACATTCTTGATTTAGTGACTGATTGATCTTTGTTTTTAACAACAACTGCTATCATGAGCACAAATGTATGCGATTCAAAGATGGCATCAACAAAGTATGTACTTGACAAATTCGATTGGAAAAATGATTTTGGGTTATGGCATCTCAAGATGAAAGCATTGTTGGTTCATCAATGTTTGACACATGCACTTGTAGGAGAGAAAGACATGGCATCCACACTACCAGAAAAAAGAGAAGAAGGATATCATGAACAAGGCTCATAATGATTTAATCTTGAGTCTTGGAGACAAGTTATTGAGGGAAATGTCAAAGAAGACCTCTACATGAGGTATTTAGCTCAAATTAGAATCTTTATACACGACAAAATCATTAGCAAATCGCTAATACTTAAAACAAAAATTATATATGTTCAATATCATATGGATGAGTTTAATGAACTTGTTTATGGAAATGCATCTATAGCATATGAAGGATATGAAAGCACATAAGATCTTATGGAAAATTCAACTGAAATCACGGATGATGACTAGGTGCTTGACTCGAGGTGTTCATTTCACATGACCTCAAATAGAGATTGGTTTCTTGGCTACAAAGAAATTGATGGAGGCAAGGTGATTATGGAGATAAAATCAGCTTGCAAGGTAGATGAAATTGGCTCAATCAAGTTGAACTTGGAAGAAGGAACCATGAAGATTTTGTCAAGGAATGCTGGAAGAAGCCGATTGTTCTTGCAAAGCTATCAAAAGGCACTATAAAAGTCATAAAAGGATCATTGGTAATCATGAAGAGAACAAGGGATCATGGTATCTACCTTCTCAATGGTTAATCAGTGACATGAATGGTAGCATTAGTTGTCTAAGCATCACGCAAAGCCACCTGTGGCATCAAAGGCTGTGACATGTAAGTCTAAAAGGAATGTCGGTTTTAAACAGGGATGGCATGCTAGGTGGGGACAAAACTAGTGATGTTGAATTTTGTGAGCATTGAATGTATGGAAAGATGCATAGGGTCAAATTCTCTACAAGGAAACATTGCTCAAAAGGAATTGTGGAATATGTTCATAGTGATCTATGAGGCCTTACAAAGATTGCTTCACATGGAGGTAACAAGTACTTCATTATATTTCTTAATTATTATAGTACAAAAGTGTGGATTTATTTATTGAAAAGTAAGGAAGAATCATTCTAAACCTTTAAAGACTGGAAATTTATGGTTGAAAATACAGTTGGCAAGAAGATTAAGACCTTAAGGACAAACAATGATCTTGAATTTTGCAATTAAGGGTTTGCTATATTTTGAAAAACACATGGTGTGAACATGCATAGGATTGTAATACACACACCTCAGAAAATTGGTCTGGCTGAAAAGGATAAGATGAATCTTGTTAAATGCAAGCATGCTTGCTCAGTTTTTGGGGGGAAATTGTCCATAAAGCTTGTTGTTTGATAAATTTAAGTCTTTCAACTGCAATTGAACTCAAAACTCATCAAGAAATGTGGAGTGGACATGTTGTCAATTACAATCACTTAAAACTATTTGGATGTGCTGCATACTATGATGTAAATGAAGGGAAGCTAGCATCTGGATCCAAGAAAGGATACTCTGTTGGATATCCAAGTGATGTAAAAGCTTATAGGATATGGTGTCTTGGAAGTAGGAAATGTATCATCAGTAGAGATGTTATGTTTCATGAGGCTAACCGATACAACTCCTTAACCAATGCTACTAATAAAAATTCACATCACACTGAAGCTAAGAGGTTTGATCTTGAGATGGAGCAAGCTGCAGAAAAGGAGAAAGATATGCAGAACACAAGAACATTCTTGGTTTCAGCCACAAAAAAGGAGAAAGATCAACAAAATTAAGAATATTCAAAATTTCAGAACAAGAGCAGGTTCAACAAGACGAGATTTGATGCAAATCCAATAGAAAATTTTGTATTTCCTAAAGAAGAATTAGATTATTATAACTTTATAAGGGACAAAGAAAGAATGACATCAAAACACACTCAAAGATATGGTTATGCAGACATGATCAACTATACATTACATGCTGCTGAAGAGATCATACAAGAAGATCCGAAGAACTATAATGAAGTTGTCAGGTATCAAGACAAAGACAAATGGATTTTAGCTATGACTGAGAAGCTGAAATTACTGGAGAAGAAAAATAATTGGAAACTCGTACCTAACCTAGGCAACTCCAGAATTGTAAGCAACAAGTGGATCTTCAAGAGGAAGAAGGGGGATCCCAAGAGTTGAACCAACTAGGTTCACGGGAAGGCTAGTAGCAAAAGGATTCACTCAAAGGGAAGGTGTAGACTATAATGAAATATTTTCTCCAGTAGTCAAGCATTCATCTATAAGAATAATTCTAGCCATGGTAGTACACTATGATATGGAGTTAGAACAGATCGATGTCAAAATAATATTTTTCCAGGGTGATCTCAATGAAACAATCTAAATGCAACAATCAAATGGCTTTAGGACTCAAGGAAGATAGGATTAGGTCTGTTTGTTAAAGAGATCACCCTATGGCCTAAAGCAATCACCAAGACAATGCTTAGTCAATGTTATACTAGAAGTAATTTTGATAGTGGTGTGTATTATAAACAAGTATCATAAGTCGCATACATATACTTGCTGCTATATGTTGATGATATGATAATAGTATTTAAAATTATGAAAGAAATAGAAAAATGGAAGGGCCAACTGAAGAAAAGGTTCAAGATGAAGGACTTGGGGCCATCCAAGAGGATCATAGGAATGGAAATCAATGGAATTAGAGATCAACAAAAACTGATAATTTCTCCAGATAGTTGCATTGGAAAGGTTCTAAATAGATTCAATATTGAATCAAAGGCAATCAGCTCTTTACGAGCAGCTCACTGCAAGCTTTCTTCAGCCATGTTACAAAAACACTTTCCTAACTAGAGTTATGCTTAGGGAACACTCAAACCAACCTTTCTGGAAGGAGAAATTCCTTGCAGGACTCCCAATCCTTTTAGGAGAAAAAGTTAGAAATAAAATTAAAGAAGTCTATGGGATGAACTAAATCCCATACAATCAATTAACTTATGGGGATTTGGTTAGTTTCATACAAAAGGAAGGTTTAAAAATCTGTCAAGATTTAAAACTTCAAAACACCTAAAATGGGAAATTAATAGAACTAGGATCTTTTTGCAAACAGTTTGAAATACCTACGACAAATGTTTCAAAACACTGTGGAGGATCTTGTTCAAAAGCTTATATAAAACCTCATAGAAAATCTTTCTCAAAACCAAGCAAACATGGATTATATAAAAAATACAAACCTCAAAATCCCTACAATCAAAGAAAACCCCTAGCGATTTGAAATCTAGTCCAAAATCAATCAATGTTTTATCAAAAGATCAAGAATTAATTCTTGATACAATAAAGCATGTTGAAGATACAAAACTCCAAAAAGAAAGAATAGGAAAGTTGTTAAATACTTTTGATTCAAAACAAAGTCAGCCTTCCACATCCTCATCAAAATTGCTTCCAAAAACCACTTATGATTTAACAAACATATTAGGAACAAAAAGAAAATCGCAGACCCCTATCACAATCCAATCTCTATAAGAAGAAATTAAAATTGTAAAACAAGAGTTATGAACTCTTAAACAAAAATAGGAAGTTGATTCCAATATTTTTCAAAATCATCTTTCACAAGTTCAAAATTGAATATCTTCTAACCAAAAAGGAGAAGAAGGAGAAAATGAAGATTATTCACTACCCTTAGAAAAAAAATGAAATCCTAGAAAAGCCAATAGAAGCTGCAGCTTTCAAAATCCAAGTGATAGTTCAGAAAAAGATATTAGACATATCCTTGAACAAAATAATTTTACGAATGTCCATCTTAGCACAATTGCAAAATAATTAACTAAGATAGAAGAACATCAATAGATTACAGTTGTTTCCCCAACTAAGATAACATATTCAAAACTAAAAAGCCCACTTTTTAAATCATTTCAAATCTAAAAAACAAGCCAAAAATTGTTTAGACAAGGAAAATCATAATTTACTCAAGCCTTACACGACTAACTTAGTAGGATAGAACACTCTTCTACCTATACACCATTGGTAGCTAAGGTTACCTTAGAAAAAATAGTTACGACTTTAGAATATGTTTCTGTAGATGAACAAGAAACACAAAACCTGTGCAGACTCCAATGGCAAAAGGGTCTAACTTTAGCCATGTTTACAGCACCAAACCTAGGTATTGAGAACATACCTAATGTCCTTTCTCAATCTAAATTCAATGCCAGTACTTTCTATGAATGGAACATAGATGGTATGTCTGAATACAACATCCTATGTCTCCTTCAACAAATGACAATGACATTAAAATGCCTACAAAACCCAGGAAAATACACCTGACAAAGCAATAGTTGAACTCCTAATAGCTGGATTCTCAAGCTAGCTCAAAGGATGGTGGGATTTCCATCTCACACCTCCTCAACACTTAGAAATTTGGAATGCAATCCAAACCACAAAGCAAGGAATTCCTATCCACGATGAGATAGGAAATCTAATAATTGACGCAGTTGCAACACTAATTCACACAATTTCCAGCACTTCATAGGTGATCCATATCTAAATTTCAAAATTACAAAAACTTTCCAAACTAGAGTTATGCTTGGGGAAGACTCAAACCAACATTTCTGGAAGGAGAAATTCCTTGCAGAACTCCCAACCGTTTTAGGAGAAAAGGTTAGAAACAAAATTAAAGAAGTCTATGGGATGAACCAAATCCCATACAATCAATTACCTTATGGGCAATTGGTTAGTTTCATACAAAACGAGGGTTTAAAACTCTGCCAAGATTTAAAACTTCACAGTTTGATAAATTAGGAACGTCTGAATTCCCTAACGATTTGGAATCTAGTCCAAAATCAATCAATGTTTAATCAAAAGATCAAGAATTAATTCTTGACGTAATAAAGCAAGTTGAAGATACAAAACTCCAAAAAGAAATAATAGGAAAGCTGTTAAATACTTTTGATTCAAAACATAATCAGCCTTCCACATCCTCATCAAAATAGCTTCCAAAAACCACTTATGATTTAACAAATATATTAGGAACAAAAAGAAAATCTCATACCCCTGTTACAATCCAATCTCTACAAGAAGAAGGAGAAAATGAAGATTATTCATTACCCTTAGAAAACAAAATTGAAAACCTAGAAGAAATCCCAGAAGATTTCTTGTTTGTTTTAAGAACAATAACAATAAGAAAATATTTAATCAAAATCAATTTAGTTTTTTTTCCAAGGATTTCAAGTTTAAAACAATTGAACTTTTTTATACGAGAGGAGACTTAAACAGCTTAAAAAGTATCAGTGTACCAAAGAAATTTCTGCAAAAATAAAATGAAAAACTTGTTGCTGCTAACAACTCCAACATGATTATAAAAAGTAAAACGGAAGCTTCCATTAAAAATGGTAATGTTTCAACCAAAACTCCTTTTGTCTTATTAGAAAATATAACTCAGTGTCATTTTAGGGACTCTTTTCATTAACATGATAACTCCCTATTCTTTCAATTATGATAGTATTTCCTCCAAAGCAAAAGAAACCAAAATCATTTTCACTTTTGTTAAAAAACCTAGAACAAAGAATTTAAATCTTTTAAAAGCTTCTTCTGTTTATAAAAATGAATTGAATTGTCAAATTCATGGAAGAGAAAAACATTTGTGGTTTCTAAAACTGGATGTTTCCTTTCATAGGATTCAACAACTGTTATAAAATAAGTTTATAAAACAAAAAATTTCTGAACTACAAAAGAAAATTGAAGATGAAATTTGTTCAGATATACGAAATGCCTTTTGGGATAAAAAAAACAACACATGGTAGATTTACCTTTTGATAACGATTTTTATGATAAACAAATCCCAACTAAAGCCAAGCCTATCCAAATGAATTATGAGCTCGAACAACATTGCAAAAAAGAAATTCAAGATTCAAAACAAAAACATCTAATAACAAAATCGAGATCTTCCTAGAGTTGCGCATGTTTTTTATTTTAACAAAAATTCAGAAATAGAAAAAGGAATACCTAGGCTGGTAATTAATTACAAATCCTTGAACAAAGCTCTAGAATGGATTCATTATCCAATTCCAAACAAAAAAGTACTTTTACAAAAATTGCATTCTGCATTAGTATTTTCAAAATTCGATATGAAATCGGATTTTTGACAAATACAAATTGATCCTAGAGATAGATACAAAACTTCTTTTACTGTTCCATTTGGACAATATGAATGGACTATAATGCCCTTCAAATTAAAAAATGCTCATTCAGAATTTCAAAGAACTATGAATGATAATTTTAATCCATTTTCAAAATTTTGCATCGTATATATTGATGATGTTGCAATTTTTTTGAAACAATCGAAGAACATTAAAACACCTTAAAACTTTTTTATGGTTGGTAAGAAAAATGGATTGGTTTTTTCAAAGTCAAAAATTTCCCTTTTCCAAACTAAAGTCCGTTTTTTAGGACATTATATTTCTCAGGATACCATAACCCCTATTAAAAGGTCCTTATTATTTGCTGAAAATTTTCCTAACAAAATTCTTGACAAAACCCAATTACAAAGGTTTTTAGGAAGTCTTAATTATGTTTTAGATTTATGTCCAAACATCAATAGAATAACAAAACCTCTCCATGATAGGTTAAGAAAAAACCCTATCACAAGGTCAGATGAACACACTAGAATAGTACAAATAATCAAAAAACAAGTTAAAGAAATACCAAGTCTGCATCTAGCTGATCCATCAGCCCAAAAAATTGTTGAAACAGATGCTTTAGATTTAGGATATGGGGGTATTCTAAAATAAAAAATAAATAGCAAAGAATGCATTGTCCAGTTTACAACTATACACTGGAATGATTGTCAATAGAATTATTCTAGAATTAAAATAGAAATTCTTTTAATTGTCATGTGCATTACAAAATTTCAAAGTGATTTACTCAATCAAAAAATTTTGCTTCGAAATGATTGCAAAAAGATGTCCAAAACATTGCATCAAAATAGATTTTTTCCAGATGGCAAGCAATCGTTAGTATTTTTCATTGTGAAATTGAATTTAGTAAAAGAGACCAAAACTCAATTCCGAATTTTCCAACTAGAGAATTTGTCCAAAATAGGACTTGAGAGATGCCCAGAAAATCCAAAGAATAGAAGTCTAGAAGGACCAACTACAAGAAAATCCGAAACCCATTTCATATGGAAAACCTATCAAATCTTGGGTCCAAACCTTCGAAGAGGATGAAGTCCAAAACCAAATTCAAAAATGGCTTGAAAGCCAACATGTTTCACAACCTCAAAACATTGAAGCACTAGAAGCTTCAATGGCAAAAGAAAAGCTTTGTTTACAAAAAATCACAAAGCTCCAAATGCTCTAAAAGGAGATTGAATGTCTCTAAAAGGAACTGCCATTTCATCAAAATCCGGAGAAGGGAGAGTCTTCATCTTCAAAAACCCCTTCTCAAAACATTCAAAATATTCTTTCAAAACTTTTAGAGGAAGAATCATCCTATAAAACCATTTCAAAACTCCCACACAAGGAATTTTCAAAAATGATTTTAAAACAAAATGAATCTCGGGTTTCCTTAACTAATTTTAAACCAAAATCTGAGTATTTTGTTTAAACATAATTTCAAAACATTTTTGTAATAAAAGTCCTCAATTAGTCGTTTCAAAGATTTTCCCAGAAGGCTGGTTTTTCAAACCATGGGATTTATCAAAACCCCAACCTTACTACAAATCTATTCTTGAATTAATAGGATATGTAACAATTCAAGATTACCCAAAAGACGGCCTAGTGGCCTATTCAACAGCAAAAATCCACAAAATAATCCCACCTTCAGAATGGAAATTAAACCTCCATACCCAAAACCATTCCCACTTAAAATCAAAACCACAATAAACCATTGTAGGACTTTCAATTACTTGGACTACCAACAGGCCTGGTATAATGTTTTCCTCATCCAAAACTATAAACATAGTCATACTTGGCTATTTTCCTTTAATCTAACCATGGATCCTTCAAAAATCACCCAATGGTTTACCCATTGGTGGAAACTATACAGCTCTATTCCACATATCTTAAAAGCGGAAGTCTATGAAAGCTTCCAACTATAGAAAGCACACTACAAACCCCAAGACAAAGAATGCATTTTTCATCCTCTAATACTCTTCTCTTCAAAATTCTTCTTACCATGGGTTTTAGCCTGGTATTTTGAAATTGATCAAAATGACTCCCAAACAATCCTCGTTAGAAGGTTCAAAATCAGATGGTGGAAAAAATTCTCTATTCCAACTAGTATAAAAAAACCAGTCGTATCCACATGGATCCAAAAGTTGGGATTGCAAAAACCTCACGCAATGCAAACTAAATTCTTGGCTCTGAAATCATTTGCACAAACTCAATTAGCAGCAGCAAAAACTGAAGATGAATACTTTGAGATCATGGTCCAACTTCTCAAGAGCAAGGTCCAACCGTCAAAAGCTTCCACATGTACTAATTCTGAAAGCAACACTAATTTGGGAGATGATAATGAAGACGGCTGTTTTGGTCTCTTCACCCCTATCAAATAATCAAGACATTGGTTTGGATATTTTAGGCCGAATTCAAAAGGATATTTTCGGACATTGGTTCGGCTGTTTAGTCCTTCATGTATTGGACCTACCCCAATTTTGGTTGTGGACTTAAAAAAAATAAAACAAAATAAAACAAAAAACGACAAAAGGAAAATTCATTCTAAATTGACATCAGAAGACAAAAGCAAAAGCTAAAGTTGTCTGATACTTGTCTGCCACTTCTTTTTACCACAACCATCGAAAGCAAACAGTAGAAGGAATCTCATCATTTCCTCCACTACACAAGTCAGCAAAAGAAGGATTTCTTTCGTATATAAGGAAGGCTCCTCTTCACTTCCAAGGCAAACAGTTTTAGCACGGCGAAAAACACAGAGAGTTAGAAATCTTGAGTGTCTCCAATATTTCAAAAACTTATTATATTTTCTTTTAAGTATTCCAAAATCACTGTAAGTATTAATCATGTATTAATGTTATTCATGTTTTAATATCTTGCATTATTAGAACCCTTACATTATTTTTGCATATTAAGTATGCTCTGCACTTGCAGCCCAGGCAGATCTTGTGCATCCAAAACTCTGTTGATTTTTCATTTATAATGAACTTTGCCTACTTTCAATTAGTTTTTCAAACTGTTTTCTTACTAGCAGCTCACTTCAAACTTTCTTCAGCCATGTCACCAAACACAAACCAGGAATCAGAAGACATGAAGAATAAACCTTATGCTATGGTCTGCTTAAGACATACATTTATCACGTTGTAATTGTCACAAGCAGGTTTATGGGAAATCCAGGAATTAGTCACTGACAAGTAATCAAATGGATTCTAAGTTACCTAAAGATAACTCAAAGCGTATGTTTAGAATACACCAGAAGTACAAAACCATCAAAACTAGCCCAATTATTTGGAGACTATGATTTTGCTGGAGATTTAGATGGAATGAGATCTCTAACAAGATATGTGTTCACAATGTTCAACAACACAGTCAGTTAGAAAACTAATCTTCGACACAATGTGGCTTTATCAACAACAGAAGCATAATATGTTGCTCTTGTTGAAGTTGTGAAATAATGAACTTGGCTAAGAGAATTAATCACTAAATTTGGTGTTAAACAAGAGTTTGTTTGCATAGGTTGTGACAACAAAAGTCCCATTCATTTGAGTAAAAATCAAATGTATCATGAAAGAACCAAGCATATAGACACAAGTGACAACCCAACTGACATGTTTACAACACCTGTCACACTTAGCAAGTTTAGTCATTTTTTGAATTTGCTTAATATTAATTCCAAAAAATGAGATCACGGATCAAGTGGATCTGATTTGAACAATCACAAGCTGAAGTTTTTCATTTGGTACCAAGGTTGAGATTTGTAATATGTAGTACTCAATGTGAAGATTTTTAAGGTGTAATTTGTTTTGGATAGTTAGTTTTCAGTTAGGTTAGTTGTAACTACTTTTTTTTTACTCCAAAATCGTAAAAAACTTGTATGTAAGCCAAAGCAAGCAATGTTGGCAAAAATAACATAAAAAGCTGCAGTTTTAGAAAGTGCAGAAAAACTGGAGCACACAAGTGTAGAAAAACACTGTAATCATTTTCATCTCATTATAGTGATAATTCAAAGTCGGATCCAGTCACCGAGACGTAGGAGTTCCTTTTTAAATTGGATTAACAATTGTGTGTGTTCATTTTATCATTTAAAGTTTTAGTTAGGTTAGTCAGAAAACACGAAGAACGTTCTTCATTTTACATATGACCAATCTCCATTTCATTTTCAATCAATATGTGTTTACTTTACAGAAACCTAGAACATTCTTAATTTAGTGAATGATTGATCTCCGTATTTAACAATTTATATATATATTGATTATGATCCATTGGTAACTCATTAATAGATAGACATTATTAATTATCAAATAAAATAAAGTTGTATTGTATAAAAAAAATTATCATAAATTAAAATTGGATAATATTAATTAAATTATCAATTGAAATGAATAATCATACAATACAATGTTAAATTAATATGAGAGAGAAAATAGTGGATTTATTAAACATACAAAAAATGAGAATTTTAATGGGAAAATAAAATTAAAAATTTATATAATTATATCATCACTTTACGACTCATAAATAAAAACTAATTGTCTATTATTTTATTGTTTTAACAATGAATTATCTATTAAATTTGACTAAAGCAATGTTGAATTATTCTAGAATGTTAAGAAGTGCAAAATGCATCAAAGAAAAAAAAATCCTTTTGTTCATGTTCTATATAAAATTAAACTATTACAAATTTAAAACATAAAACATACAAATATATATATATATATATATATATAATGTTATATAGTATAAAAAATTATAATCATAAACAAATTCCTAATTATGTCATATATATATATAAAGTAAGGTAATCTAAATATTGTAATTTCTAGGTCTCTTTTTCATATTCATTTTCAAATTCTTGACAAATTAAATTATATTTTTTAAATGTTTGTTATTTTCTTGAAATAAATAATAATAATAATAATAATAATAATAATAATAATAAATGATAGTAATAATTAAAATATATATACAACTACTCTAAAAATTGATATATACAAAATTATTTGTAAATTTAATCTAATGAGTCACCTTCCTTCTATTTATCGGCAATCTTCAAAGTATTCTGCTTGTTTTTTTTTTCTTAATCTATAAAATAATTGAATCATCCACTTCTTTTGTCAACACATATTTACAAAATATTACACATGGAAAAAAATAGTTATATATTAGCAACAAAAACCAAATATATCATAAAATACATCAACACAATTAAAATGCATTACAACATAATAATTTTAATAATTAAATAACTTATCCAAATATATATAGATATGTATATTATTGCATCTTTATCTATTAAGCAACGAGTAATCAAAATATTAATATATTTAACCTACGAGTATCTTTTAAGCTATATGTGTCTTTATATTCGTTAACTAATGAGTAATTCAAATATTCGTTTATTTTACTTAGGAGTATATTTTAAGTTATCTATTTCATTTTTCGCATATTTTATTCTCATATATCATGAGAACAATATTTTTTTGTCATCCATACTTATGTCAGATAATGACATAATTTTATTCCCATATATTGTAGATATAAATTTTTTAATCGTCCTTAATCATATTGCGTCTGATAATTTAAAATTCGAGACAATATTCAACTTAACAAGCGTGAGTAAATGTAAGTTTTTCTTAAATCAAGGCGAGAGGAAAAGGTAACTTAAGCAATTAACTTGTTTGTAGCATATATAATAGTTAGTTATTTAACACTTATATTATGAATTAGCAAAAAAATTTGTATCTTTCAATAAGTTATTTATTAAAAAATTTCTTGGATAAATACTATATATATTTAATAAAGGTTTGACTGAAAATCATATTTAATAATTATAAATACCATTTAGTTTTTTTAAAAAAAAAATAGGATTATTTATTAAAAATTTATTGAATATGCTTAAATTTTAATCAAAGTAATTAAAGTAATATAGAGTGCATATTTGTGATGCATATAAGTATGTGCATTGTGTGTGTATATTTATATGTGTGTTTAATTCCTCTTGTTTTAGGTAGTCCTAACATATAATTTTAGAGTTTCAATTGAAAATATCATCATGAGGATAGGAAAGATTTTCCTAACAATTGGGGTTGTATTTGTTCTCTTCAGTCTTGCCTATGGATCTGGTATATTTATGACTAATTATTATTATTATTATTATTATTATTATTATTGTTGTTGTTGTTTATGTTGTTATTGTTATTATTATTGTTATTATTATTATTATTATTAGAATTAGAATTTATGTTGTATAAATTTTGAATGATTTGTGAAATAATTTGATATTGATAATATTTGTAGTTGATCCATTGAGACTTTGCCACGAAAGTATGACATTGAGTGGAAAATGTAGTTCTTCATCAAGTTTCTCTCCATCTAGTTGCTTTGGAGCATTCAACACTAAATATGGTGCAAGTGCCGTCACTCAGAATTGTTCTTGTAAAGATAATAATAATAATACGCATGTATGCACATGTTGTATCAATTGTGTATATGCATCTACTCAAAATTATTGTTCTTAATATGCCAATTTTATTACCTAGTAGAAATGATATATTATGTTATCATTTTTCAAAATTAAGGGAAATAATAATAACGACCCCAAATCTAATGCATGATTTGTTTATTATCTTTTGTGTTTTATTTGTATTTTTCTGTTTTTTTATTAATGGAAAATATTGCTAGTAATTATTATTCGCCCAATTCCTTTTAAATTATCGATATATTATCAATAAAAGACTTCAAAAACACCACAACAAGAACCATAATTTCCAACATATAGGTCTTGTTTAAGTTGGAATCAAACCTCTAACTAGGGATGTATTCAAAACTTCAATCCTATGTGTCTTAGGAGATGCAAGGTTCTATTATCAATTAAATTATTGTTCTTAATATTCCAATTTTATTACCTAGCAGAAATGATATATTATGTTATCATTTTTCAAAATTAAGGGAAATAATAATAATGACCACAAATCTAATGCATGATTTGTTTATTATATTTTGTGTTTTATTTGTATTTTTTTGTTTTTTTTACTAATGGAAAATATTGCTAGTAATTATTATTCGTCCGATTCCTTTTAAATTATCGATATATTATCAATAAAACACTTCAAAAACACCACAATATGAACTATAATTTCCAACATATAGGTCTTGTTCAAGTTGGAATCAAACCTCTAACTAGGGAAGTATTCAACACTTCAATCTTATGTGTCTTAGGAGATGCAAGGTTCGTAGACTTTCAAGATTTAATAATAAGTACGATTGAATCTAATTTATGTCAAAGACCAATTTGGGTTGTATGTTATCCAAATTTTTCTTTATTCATAAAAGACCCGAACATCTTAAAATCTCTCATGTTACAAATCAAAAATTATAGTTACAAAATGATAACAGGATCTATTCTTGTAACAATTATTTACAGAGTTCATTACAAAGCTATGTTTTCGATCTTTACGGCAACAAAAAATATTAAAAATAGAAAAGGTGAAACCCTATTTTTACAAACTGATTTAACAAAAGCAACCACTGTTATTTCAAAAACCGTGTAACACCCCATTTTTCTTAGCGAGGGTGTATTTTTTTTTTAAAAAAAAAGAAATTAAAATACAACACAAAATTAAATAAGGTAAAACCCTTGGATAAATAATTGAGTCATTATAATTTACAAACAGCGGAAAAATTTTCTTTTTCAAAATATAAATCCAAAGCATGTCCTGATGCCAACATTAGTACATGTACATCCTTCCAATATAAAATAAAAGTAGCCCAAAAGAAAGACATATGTGTCCTGAGTGACAACCTAGTCTGATCATTCTATACATAACAAAAAACTATACGCCTCGAGTAATCTCTACGCGCCCCATGAGATCCTCCTAACGTAGCTCCAATCAAGCATTCCCATCCACATTCCCATCTGTAGGGTACGAACCAGTAGGACCGCCCTGACTCTCATCTAAGGGCAAAGCCCAGATTTCCACAATAGTTGTAAAGGGTCACCAACCGAAATTAACAGTTAACAAATAACATATAAGTTTTCAAATGCACAAAATACCCGTTCCAACTTAGCATGCATCTTAAAAGGTTTTCCATATGCTAAAAGTTCATACAATGCTTACTAAATGATAATGAAATCAAAATAAAGTTCTCAATCCATCAAGTAATACATAACTGACCAATACATTGATAAACAATTGAGAAATCCATCATCTAACACAAAATAAGATTTCCTACTATATCAATCGATTGGGCAAATCGATTTCTTGAATGTTTTTAGTAAAAATTGAACCCCAGACTTGCCTCAATCGATTGGAGCAATCGATTTCGAGAAGGATTGAGCCCCTGTATTGTCCAATCGATTGGGTAAATCGATTTCGTGAAAGACAGAGCCCCTGTATTGGATCCAATCGATTGGGCAAATCGATTTTGGGAAAGACAAGCTCCTGTATTGAATCCAATCGATTGAGCAAATCGATTTTGGGAAAGACAAGGCCCCTGTATTGAATCCAATTGAAATCCAATCGAATTCAATCGATTTACCAAATCGATTTCTCAAATCATTTTGAAAAACATATTACAAAATCGATTGGGTAAATCGATTTCAGGAAGGACAGGGCCCCTGTAACTCATCAAATCGATTGGGTAAATCGATTTCCCTGTGTATTCTTTCAAAAATTCATAAACCAACTCAATCACAATTTGAATCAAAACACACCTATACATAATTTCAAACCATAACACTTAGCAAAATCAACACAATCATAATTTGAATCAACCACGACTCGTGTGCCAAGCACCCTAATGCAATGCGTATATGCCAAAATGCATGGACTCGGAATTCCAAACCAAAACCCTCCTCAAAGGGGCGTAAATCATACTCGAAATCATACATAAATGGGTTTAAAATTCATTCTCCACAAAACATTACTTTAACCCTAACCAAATTCTCTTCCACACAACCACAAGTAAGTCCCTAAATGCAAACTAAAATTTTGGAAGGAGCCCTTACCTTAATGTTAGCTTTAACGTCGATTTACGACACCACGATCAAACTTTGCTCGCGACGTCGCTTCCAAAGTTAGCTCACTAGCTCCGGTAAAACTTTGCTCGCAACATCACTTCCAAAGTTAGCTCACTAGCACCGTAGTGTAGTGGTGAGCAACTTTCCCTTCTATCCCTTCGCGAAACGAAGCTTGGATCCAGAAGAAACGGCAAGATTTGTGTTTGACGATTTTGAAATCCCTAAACCGTTTTCCTTTGTTTTCGGATCAAAGAGGAAGAGTGGAGTTGAGAAATCCTTGTCCTATCACCCACTATCAATTTTCGAATCCAAAGGAAAGAAAAGGAAGCAAAAACGAGCAACAATGGAGGAAGGGAGAAGAATGGGTCACACGAGGAAGAAGAAGAAGTTTTCTGTTTTCTTTCTTTTCTTTTTCTTCCCTCTCCTTTTATTTTCTTTCTTTTTCCTTCTTTTCCTTTCTATTTTCTCCTCTTTTCCCTCCACACAAACATATATATTAATATAATTACAAATATCTCAAAATCTTTAGATATTTATTAAATTACCCTTTCACCCATAACGCATTAAACTCTTCGTAAGAGATTCACCGTAGTTAATTTAATTTATTTATCGATGAGTAATTCTAATCGGGCATCAAAATATCTTTTTGATCATATAAACTCCAAAATATTAATAACTTGGCTTAAAAGCCCCTGAGTTCAATACCAAAATCTAATAAAATACATAAGGTATAATTTAAAATTACGGGTCTTATATTACTACCCCACTAAAATTGGTTTCTTCCTCGAAACTATGTGTCGATAAATAACTTTGGGTGTTGTGCTCTCATCTTGCTCTCCAATTCCCAAGTCGCATCTCTAGTAATTGGGTTCCAAATCACCTTGACCAACGAAACATCCTTGGTCCTCGATCGCTTAATCTTCCTGTCATCAATTCTCACAGGTGGTACTTCGAAAGACAAGTTATCCTTTAGCTGGATTGTGTCTGGTTCGATCACATGAGATGGATCCGCAAGATATTTCCTCAACTGTGACACATGAAACACGTCATGAATATTGGACAGTATCGGAGGCAATGCAATCCGATAAGCAACAGGCCCAATTCGTGCAGAAATCTGATATGGCCCAATGAATTTCAGAGTCAACTTCTTCGATTTCAATGCACTACCAACTCCAGTAGTAGGTGTGACTCTTAGAAATACATGGTCACCCTGTTCAAATTCTAACAGTCTGCGACGCTTGTCCGCATAACTCTTTTGACGATCTTGTGAAGTCTTCATTCTCTCCTTGATCTTCCGTACCTTAGTTGTAGTCTGTTGCACCATCTCTGGTCCGACAATCATATTTTCACCGTCCTTATACCAACACAAGGGTGTTTGACACTTGCGCCCATATAAAGCTTCATATGGTGCCATCCCAATACTTGCGTGGAAACTATTGTTGTAGGTGAACTCAATCAACGGAGGTACATCATCCCAACTTCCTCTATCATCTAATACACAGGCTCTCAATAGATCTTCCAAGGACTGATTCGTCCTTTCAGTCTGTCCGTCCGTTCGTGTAATGCTCCCCAAAAATGTGATGTGAACTTTGGATCACGATCTGATACAATACTCGATGGTACCCCGTGTAGCCTCACAATTTCAGCAATGTAAATCTCTCTTAGCTGATCTACCTTATAAGTGGTCTTTACTGGCAAAAAGTGTGCGGATTTAGTCAGTCGATCCACTATCACCCATATAGAATCATTCTTTCTCCTCGTCTTAGGCAATCCAGTTATAAAATCCATGGAAATTCTGTCCCACTTCCATTCAGGTATATCTAAAGGTTGCAACATCCCAGCAGGTCGCTGATGTTCCACCTTCGCTTTCTGACAAGTTAGGCAAGTCGATACATACTCCGCTACATGCCTCTTCATTCCTGGCCACCAATAATTCTGCCTCAAATCCTGATACATCTTTGTCGCTCCATGATGAATACTCAACTTACTCTTATGAGCCTCTTCTAAAATCGCTTTCCTCATATCTGCAATTTCTGGTACACAAATCCTACCATTACATCGCAAAATATTATTTGATCCAATATTGAATTTTGTGGTCTTCCCTTGCACTATTAGGTTCCTTTTCTCTTGAATTAAGGCGTCATCTTGAGAATTTGCAATGTCTTCAAGTAGTCCACTCGAAATCTTAATCATTCTGAATTTCAAAATTCCTGGTGCAAACTCTACGTTCAAGTGTAGGTCTCTAAAAGCTTCCCACAACTCTTGTTGTCTAGCCATAATTGTAGAAGACACCGACACACTCCTTCTACTCAACGCGTCAGCCACTACATTGGCCTTTCCAGGGTGGTACTGCAGTGTGAAATCAAAATCCTTGAGAGTTTCCATCCATCGCCTCTGGCGCATGTTCAATTCCTTCTGATCAAACAAATATTTCAAGCTTTTATGGTCACTGAACACTGTGAACGTGCACCCATATAAATAGTGCCTCCAGATCCTCAATGCAAAAACAACCGCCGCAAGCTCCAAATCATGAGTAGGATAGTTCCTCTCATGATTCTTCAATTGCCTTGAGGCATAAGCCACAGCTTTCTTGTGCTGCATCAGAACACATCCCAACCCTTGGTGAGATGCATCACAATAAACTTTATAGGGTTCATCTGATTGCGGTAACACCAATACTGGTGAGGTCGTCAATTTTCTCTTTAGTAATTGAAAATTTTCCTCACACTTCTCCGTCCATGCGAACGGTTGATCTTTTCTGGTAAGTTGTGTCAATGGAGTCATAATCTTAGCAAAGCCTTCAATAAACCTCTTGTAGTACCCTGCCAGTCCTACAAAACTTCGTATGTCAGTGACAGTCTGAGGCTGTTTCCAAGCAAGAACCGCCTCGATCTTAGCCGGATCTACAGCGATTCCTTCCTTGGTTATCACATGTCCTAAGAAATTCACTTTCTCTAGCCAAAATTCACACTTTGACAGATTGGCATACAATTGCTTCTCGTGTAAAATCTCAAGAACTTGAAGTAAATGTTCTCTATGCTCCTCTTCAGTTCTTGAATAAATCAATATATCATCAATGAACACCACAACAAATTTATCAAGGAATGGATTAAAGATTCTGTTCATGTAGTCCATGAAAATTGTTGGTGCATTGGTAACTCCAAACGGCATCACAAGATATTCATAATGTCCGTAACGGGTTCTGAAAGTAGTTTTCTGAATATCTCCTTCTCTTACTCGAATCTGATGGTAACCCGACTTCAGGTCAATCTTCGAAAATACTGCGGCCCCCCTTAATTGATCCATTAAATCATCAATGCGTGGCAAAGGATAAAGATTCTTAATAGTTTCCTTATTAAGCTGTCTGTAATCTACACATAACCGCGAGCTTCCGTCTTTCTTCTTAACTAGTAAAACAGGAGCTCCCCATGGCGATACACTTGGTCTAATAAATTTCTTCTTCAACAAATCTTTAATTTGGCCCTTGAGCTCATTTAATTCCGATGGTGACATTCGGTACAGCGCAATCGAAATTGGTCCCGTTCCTGGGTGCAAATCAATGAAAAACTCCACTTCTCTTACCAGTGGCAATCCTGGAATTTCTGTTGGGAATACATCCCAATACTCTTTGACAAGAGTCACATCTTCTATGTTCACATTTATCCTTGCCTCCACATTAGCCAGAGACAAAAACTCATGAGTCCCTTCACTTAGCGACACTTGGAGTTTGTTAGCGGCTAAATACTTAACAACTCCTGGTTCGGGGAAAAGAACCAATTTACGAGCACAATCCAAGATCACATAATGATAAGATATCCAATCCATACCGAGAATGACCTCGAGTGATTGTAGAGGTAAACAAATCAAATTAACCAAGAAATCCCTATTCTGAATAGTCATTTGACAATGTAAACATGCAGAATTTACTGTCAAAGTCTTAGCAGGTGTGGAGACAACCAAATCCAAAGGTAAAGCAGATACAGATAACTTCAACCGATTCACACAATCCATAGCAATGAAGGAATGGGTTGCCCCTGAATCAAAGAGTGCATTTAGAGTGTTACCTACAATCTCACAGTCACGTTGAATCAGATTGCTAGATGGATTCCCCTCCTCAACACTCACACAATAAATGCATCCTCTAGCAATAGGACGAGTAGCCCTAGCTACATTCACAACTGGTTCCACCTTTGGAGCCGTGCAATCCTTTGCCATGTGTCTTGGTTTCTGACAATTGTAGTAGGTGAGAGTACTAGGGGTGCAAGCGTTAGCATAATGTCCCTCTTCCCCACATGGGAAGTATCAAACCACTCGTCCTAGTTGTCTCCCGAAATTTTGGTTCCCTGGGCAATTCTGCCCACTGTTGTTATTTTGTGGTTGGTTATAGGGTTTAGCAACTTGTTTCCCCTTGTTGTTCTGATAATTCACCCGACTGGGCTCTCCAGCACTAAAATTTCCTCCTCGGCTAGCCCTCTTATTCTTCATATCCTCAACTTCCCTACATTTTTCCACAAGAACTTGGAAACGTTGAATTCCCAAGGGCAAGACGAAGTCTTGAATCTCATACTTTAGTCCGTCTTGGAAACGATGACACATGAACGGTTCATCAATCTCTTCACTGAAAAACCTAAAGTGTCTTGATAGGGATTCAAACTTAGCGGCATATTCGCTCACAGTCATGTTTCCCTGCTGCAATTTCAGGAAATCATCACCCAGTTTAGTCCTGGTGCTCATCGAGAAGTATTTGTCTAAAAACTTCCTTTTGAACGATTCCCAATTCACCTCCTCGTGGGCCGACCTCATCAACAAACTTGTACTCCTCCACCAATACTCCGCATCCCCTAACAGCATATAAGTGGCATAGTTGACCTTCACTGCCGCCTGACAATTAATCATTTTGAATATCTTCTCCACTTCTTGGATCCACTGATCCGCTTTCTCCAAATTCTCATCCCCCTTAAACTTGAGAGGATTATAACGACAGAAATCTTCCAACCCTCTTGACTCTGCAGCACGGATCTCTCTTTCCCTCTATTCGAGATCACGTCGAGTCTTAGC
The DNA here is from genome assembly GCA_037974835.1 of Cicer judaicum. Taxonomy (NCBI): domain Eukaryota; kingdom Viridiplantae; phylum Streptophyta; class Magnoliopsida; order Fabales; family Fabaceae; genus Cicer; species Cicer judaicum. The sequence continues at coordinate 497,285 of JBBPBS010000115.1, read as the reverse complement.
AGTAGTCTGTGCAACAACGACAACAACCATGTTATTCATAGCCTCCGCCATTCGATCATCCCTGTTAGCATGGGCTCTCGGAGCGTCATCCCTTCTTGGCGGCATGGTTTCCCTATAAAACCATCATCAAGTAGAATCTTAACACTACTTCAATAATTCTAAAATTAGCTTCCGACCACATCAACACATAATAATTATTTCGGACTTGACCACTCAAACCACCTAAACCGACGCATGATTAGACGACAACTCCCAACCTATAGGTTGACCTACAATCTATAACCAAATGTTCCACAGCCCCCAAAGAAAACCAAACCAAAGCTCTGACACCACAAATGCAACACCCCGTTTTTCTTAGCGAGGGTGTATTTTTTTATTTACTTTTTTAAAAAGAAATTAAAATACAACACATAATTAAATAAGGTAAAACCATTGGATAAATAATTGAGTCATTATAATTTACAAACAGTGGAAAAGTTTTCTTTTTCAAAATATAAATCCAAAGCATGTCCTGATGCAAACATTAGTACATGTACATCCTTCCAATATAAAATAAAAGTAGCCCAAAAGAAAGACATATGTGTCCTGAGTGACAACCTAGTCTGATCATTCTATACATAACAAAAAACTATACGCCTCGAGTAATCTCTACGCGCCCCGTGAGATCCTTCTAACGTAGCTCCAATCAAGCATTCCCATCCACATTCCCATCCGTAGGGTACGAACCAGTAGGACCGCCCTAACTCTCATCTGAGGGCAAAGCCCAGATTTCCACAATAGTTGTAAAGGGTCACCAACCGAAATTAACAGTTAACAAATAACATATAAGTTTTCAAATGCTCAAAATACCCCTTCCAACTTAGCGTGCATCTTTAAAGGTTTTCCATATGCTAAAAGTTCATACAATGCTTACTAAATGATAATGAAATCAAAATAAAGTTCTCAATCCATCAAGTAATACATAACTGACCAATACATTGATAATCAATTGAGAAATCCATCATCTAACACAAAATAAGATTTCCTACTTTGCCAATCGATTGGGCAAATCGATTTCTTGAAAGTTTTTAGTAAAAATTGAACCCCAGACTTGCCTCAATCGATTGGAGCAATCGATTTCGAGAAGGATTGAGCCCCTGTATTGTCCAATCGATTGGGTAAATCGATTTCGTGAAAGACAAAGCCCCTGTATTGGATCCAACCGTTTGGGAAAATCAATTTTGGGAAAGACAAGCCCCTGTATTGAATCCAATCGATTGAGCAAATCGATTTTGGGAAAGACAAGGCCCCTGTATTGAATCCAATTGAAATCCAATCGAATCCAATCGATTTCTCAAATCATTTTGAAAAACATATTACAAAATCAATTGGGTAAATCGATTTCAGGAATGGCAAGGCCCCTGTAACTCATCAAATCGATTGGGTAAATCGATTTCCCTGTGTATTCTTTCAAAAATTCATAAACCAACTCAATCACAATTTGAATCAAAATACACCTATACATAATTTCAAACCATAACACTTAGCAAAATCAACACAATCATAATTTGAATCAAAAACACACTTATACATAATTTCAAACCATAACACTTAGCAAAATCAACACAATCATAATTTGAATCAACCACGACTCGTGTGCCAAGCACCCTAATGCAATGCGTATATGCCAAAATGCATGGACTCGGAATTCCAAACCAAAACCCTCCTCAAAGGGGCGTAAATCATAACTGTACCGCCTATCGCAGGCCAAAGTACCAACTATCGAGGTGCCACCTATCACGGGTCTGCATAATTTACTAAAAAGCGTAAACCATAAAAGAACTGCCTATCACGGGCCCGTATCGTTTACCAAGGTGACACCTATCACGGGTCTGCACAGTTTACTAAAAAGAACGTAAATTGTAAATGTACCGCCTATCACAGGCCAAAGTACTCTTTACCAAGGTGCCACTTATCACGGGTCTGCACAATTTACAAAAAACTGTAAATCGTAAAAGTACCGCCTATCACGGGCCAAAGTACTATTTACCAAGGTGCCACCTATCACGGGTCTGCACAATTTACAAAAACGTAAATCATAAATGTACCGTCTATCACAGGCCAAAGTACTATTTATCAGGGTTCCACCTATCACGAGTTTGCACGATTTACAAAAAGCATGAAAATGCATGAGCATATACTGACTCCATCCATAACAATCGTTAAGTAAATGCAGATATTAAAAGATTCCCCATTTTCAATACTCATTTAACTTAAACGACTTTCACGCCAAACATTAAGCAAACAGACATATTAAGAGATTCCCCATTCTTAATATTCTTTTAACTTAAACGGTTTTCAAAACAACATTAAGTAACCAAAAAAACATTAAGAGATTCCCCATTCTTAATGTCCGGTTAACTTAAACGATTTTCAAAACAAACATTAAGTAACCAAGACATTAAGAGATTCCCCATTCTTAACGCCCAGTTAACTAAAACGATTTTCAAAACAAATATTAAGTAAACAAGAAATTAAGAGATTCCCCATTCTTAATTCGCATTTGACTTAAACAATTTTCCAAAACATTAGTAAAAAGAGATATTAAGAGATTCCCCATTCTTAATACTCATTTAACTCAAAACGATTTTCACAAACACACATTAAGTAAACAAGACATTAAGAGATTCCCCATTCTTAATACTCATTTAACTTAATGGTTTTCAAATTCCACACAAAACAAACTCAAACATATTATCAATCCACATCAAAAACACATCAATTCGTAATTCACGCCAAAACACATCCAACCTCTTTTCCACACAAAACACATCTCAAATTCTATGATTATCAAATATGAACACGCCGAATACGACGACACAAATTGACACAATCCATCACTCGAACCCAACAAGTTTCATATACTCGAAATCATACATAAATGGGTTTAAAATTCATTCTCCATAAAATGTTACTTTAACCCTAACCAAATTCTCTTCCACACAACCACAAGTAAGTCCCTAAATGCAAACTAAAAGTTTGGAAGGAGCCCTTACCTTAACGTTAGCTTTAACGTCGATTTACGGCACCACGATCAATTCCGGTAAAACTTTGCTCGCGATGTCGCTTCCAAAGTTAGCTCACTAGCACCGTAGTGTAGTGGTGAGCAACTTTCCCTTCTATCCCTTCGCGAAACAAAACTTGGATCCAGAAGAAACGGCGAGATTTGTGTTTGACGGTTTTGAAATCCCTAAACCGTTTTCCTTCGTTTTCGGATCAAAAAGGAAGAGTGGAGTTGAGAAATCCTTGTCCTATAACCCACTATCAATTTTCGAATCCAAAGGAAAGAAAAGGAAGCAAAAACGAGCAACAATGGAGGAAGGGAGAAGAATGGGTCACGCGAGGAAGAAGAAGAAGTTTTCTGTTTTCTTTCTTTTCTTTTTCTTCCCTCTCCTTTTCTGTTCTTTCTTTTTCCTTCTTTTCCTTTCTATTTTCTCCTCTTTTCCCTCCACACAAACATATATATTAATATAATTAACAAATATCTCAAAATCTTTAGAAATTTATTAAATTACCCTTTCACCCATAACGCATTAAACTCTTCGTAAAAGATTCACCGTAGTTAATTTTATTTATTTATCGATGAGTAATTCTAATCGGGCATTAAAATATCTTTTTGATCATATAAACTCCAAAATATTAATAACTTGGCTAAAAAGCCCCTGAGTTCAATACCAAAATCCAATAAAATACATAAGGTATAATTTAAAATTACAGGTCTTACAAACCACTATTTGGAAAGATATAGATCTGTCTGAAGAATGGATTCTCGAAGGAGCTGATAAATCATAGTCTCCTGAACATTCAAAACCAAACAACAACTTGAGAGAAGTCATCCAATACAATGATGGAATGGAAAAACTAAGTTTTTCAAGAACTTGCAATGCCAAGTATTTTGATGTTGGTTCCTCCAGACTACCTTCAGTAATAGATCGTGTTCTAGCATACCAAGTGCTTCTTTTCAAAATGTAGATTACTCTACAAATGTACATCATTGAATCTATACAACACCTCGGAATTATAATGAGGAACAACAAAATATTTCTCCTCCAACTTCACCATTTTTTTCTACAATAATTGAAAATGTTATTAATGAATTAAATGTCATAGAAAAAGAATTTAAAGTTGATAAAAAAAATTTCCATAATGATTTATATGCCTCTAGAAATACAGGAAAAAGAACATGGTTCATCAAAAACTTTTAAAATAAAGAAAATAAATTCATAATGAATTTTATGAGTTAATTTTTCAAATAAAACCCATATTTTATTTATCGATTGGTTTGAAATTTATCCAACACAAAACCAAACTTCTTACCCATTTAAACAAAACCAAAATTCAATAAATCCCATAACTACTAGAATTAAAACTACATAATAGACAATGTCAAATGGTATGAAAATACAATATGAACATCCACCATTAAGACAAATCAAAAGAAGCTGCACCTTTCAAAATCCAAGTGATGGTCTTTTTTTTTAGCAGAAATGATATATTATATTATCATTTTTAAAAATTAAGGGAGTCAATAATTATGACCTCAAATCTAATTCATGATTTGTTTGTTATATTTTGTGTTTTTTTTCTTTTTTATATTTTTTATTAATGGAAAATGTTGCTAGTAATTATTGTTCGCCAGTTTCATTTTAAATTGTTGATATATTGAAAAATATAAAATTTCTATTTTGCTTTTAAATTTTAAGATTGTAATTGTATTATTTTTAATTAATTATTTTATAATTAAACTAATAAAAAGTGTAAATAGAGTAATTCATTATTAATTTTGAAATAATGAAAGAATAAAGAAACTCTTATGTAATCTATAAATCACTGAACGAACTATTAATAGTTTCATAAAATAAAAAATAAATTTCAGCTGATTAATACCTTCATAAAATAAAATATAAATTTCAGTTGTTTATGGCAAAATAGAAATCAAAGTATAAGTTTAAAAAGAGTAAAACTATCACAAATTGACGTAGGGTTAATTCAAAGACGTATGATCCAATCCCCAAGACGTAGGAGTTCATCTCTAAATTGAGTTAATAGTTATGTGTGTTCATTTTGTCATTTAAAGCTTTAGTTATGTTCATTAGCAATAGTTGTGTGTGTTCATTTTGGGTTATGGCATCTCAAGATGAAAGCGTTGTTGGTTAATCAATGTTTGACACATGCACTTGGAGGAGAGAAAGACATGGCATCCACACTACCAGAAAAAAGAGAAGAAGGATATCGTGAACAAGGATCATAATGCTTTAATCTTGAGTCTTGGAGACAAGGTTTTGAGGGAAATGTCAAAGAAGACCTCTACATGAGGTATTTAGCTCAAATTAGAATCTTTATACACGACAAAATCATTAGCAAATTGTTAATACTTAAAACAAAAATTATATACGTTCAATATCATATGGATGAGTTTAATAAACTTGTTTTAGAATTTTAAAATATTGATGTAAAATTGGATGATGAGGAACAAGCCCTATTGTTGATAAATTCATTACCAAGCTCTCTTAAAAATTTGTGTGATACACTTCTTTACTTTAGAGATTATTTGTCATTAGAAAAAGTATAAGTTGATCTAATATCCAAATAATTGAAGAATAAGTCAGATGGGAAACAAGCAAACAGTGGTGAGGGATTGTTTTTCAAGGCCAAGGCATGGAAAAAGAATCAAAAATAGAAGAATAAGTTCAAGAATAAAGAAAATGACAAGTCTAAAATGAAATGTTTCATATGTAAGAAAGAGGGACATTTCAAGAATGAATGCCTAGATTGGCAAGGAAATAAATGATTAAATAGTGATGATGATTATGGAAATGGATCTATAGCACATGAAGGATATGAAAGCTCATGAGATCTTATGGAAAATTCAACTGAAATCATGGATGATGACTAGGTGCTTGACTCGAGGTGTTCATTCATATGACCTCAAATAGATATTGGTTTCTTGACTACAAAGAAATTTATTGAGGCAAGGTGACTATGGGGATAAAATCAGCTTGCAAGTTAGATGGAATTGGCTCAATCAAGTTGAACTTGGAAGAAGGAACCATGAAGATTTTGTCTATGAATGCTGGAAGAAGCCGATTGTTCTCGCAAAGCTAGCAAAAGGCACTCTAAAAGTCATAAAAGGATCATTGGTAATCATGAAGGGAACAAGGGATCATGGTATCTACCTTCTCAATGGTCAATTAGTGACATGAATGGTAGCATTAGATGTCTAAACATCAAGCAAATCCACATGTGGCATCAATGGCTATGACATGTAAGTCTAAAAGGAATGCAGGTTTTAGACAGGGATGTCATGCTAGGTGGGGACAAAACTAGTGATCTTGAATTTTGTGAGCATTGTATGTATGGAAAGATGCATAGGGTCAAATTTTCTACAAGGAAACATTGCTCAAAAGGAATTGTGGAATATGTTGACAGTGATCTATGAGGCCCTACAAAGATTGCTTCACATGGTGGTAACAAGTACTTCATTATTTTTCTATTTTAAAGCTTTGTTTAAAGTACTTCATTATCTTTGGAATCAGGTAACGAATCCATTTTAAAGCTTTGTTTAAAGGTTTGTAGTTTATGACTAACCTTGGTGTACCTCTTTCTATTTCAGAATTTTTATTCACATAAAAGGTTGCACAACCCAAAGGTGACCTAGATTTTGTAACTAGACCTTTATATTCTATGTCTTGGATTTCTGCTTTGCAATATGTTTCAAGTTCATAATTCATTTGGATAGGTCTGGCTTTCATTGGAATTTGTTTATCAGAAAAGCCATTCCCATATGGTAGGTCTACCATATGTTGTTATTCCAAAAAGCATTTGGTAATTATGAACATATTTCATTTTCAATTTCTCTTTTGGAGATCAGAACTTTTTTATTTTACGAAATTATTTTGTAATTGTTATTCAGTTTTGAGAAAAGAAACATCTTGTTTTAGGAAATATAATTTTTTCTTTTCCTTGAATTAAACAATTTAATTTTGTTTTAAAAACAGAACAAGCTTTTAAAAGATTTAAATTCTTTGTTCTAGGTTTTTCAATAAAAATGAAAATGATTTTGGCATCTTTTGTTTTGCAAGAAATACTGTCGTAATTGACTGAGTAGGGAGTTATCATGTTAATGAAAGGAGTCCCTAAAATGACAGTATGAGTAATATTTTCTAATAAAACAATAGGAGCTTTGATTGAAATGTTACCATTTTTAATGGAAGCTTCAGTTTTACTTTTTATAATCATGTTGGAGTTGTTAGCCGCAACAAGTTTTTCATTAGATTTTTGTAGGAGTCTGCTTGGTACAATGCTACTTTTTAAGCAATTTAGATCTGCTCCAGTATCAAAAAGTGCAATTGTTTCAATTTTAAAATCTTCAGAAAAAACTAAATTAATTTTAATTAAATATTTTCTTGTTGTTATTGTTCTTAAAAAAAACAAGAAATCCTCTAGGATTTCTTTTGAGTTTTCAATTTTGTTAGAATATTCTTCATTTTCTCTTTCTTCTTCATCCTGTTCTTGGTCAAAAGAGGTTTGATTTTGTACCTGGGAAAGAAGACTTTGAAGAATGTTTGAATCAATTTCTTGTTTTTGTTTAAGCGTTTTTAACTCTTGTTCTACAATTTTAATCTCTTCTTGAAGAGATTGAATTGTGACATGAGCTTTTGACTTTGTTCTTTTTCCTAAGATATTTTTTAGGTCATAAGTGGTCTTAGGAAGTAATTTTGATGAGGATGTGGAAGGTTGACCTTGTTTTGATTCAAAAGTATTTAACAGTTTTCCTATTATTTCGTTTTAAAGTTTTGTGTCTTCAACATGTTTAATAATATCAAGAATTAGTTCTTGATCCTATGTTAAAACATTAATTTATTTTATACTAGCTTCTAAATCGCTAAGAGAGTCGGAGCTTCCTAGTTCATCAAACGGTAGAGGTTTATCATTTTGTGATGAACCTATTTCAGAATCCGTGACAATTTCTTCTTCAAAGGTTTCTAAAAGTATTGCCTCTATTTTCTGAATTATTTGTTTGTCGATTTTTAATTCATGGAGTTTTTTATTTCTCTTGCAATATCTTGAGATGTGTCCTATTTGGCCACAGTTATAACAAGTTATTTGTTTTGAAGTTTGAGGTTCCAACTTGTTTTGGAAAGGTTTTTTCTTGTAAAAATTTGATTTTCTTTGATTGTAAGAATTTTGGGGTCTAGATTTTTTGTAGAATTAAAGTTTGCCTGTTTTGGTGAAAGATTTTCTGTGCAGTTTTTTATAAGGTTTTGAACAAGATCCTTCACAGCTTTTTGAAATATTGGTCATGGGTATTTCAAATTGTTTACAAAAAGATCTTAGTTCTTGTCTAGTCTTTTGCATTTTCCATTTTAGATGTTTTTGGAGTTTTAAATCTTGATAGATTTTCAATCCTTCCTTTTGAGTGAAGCTAACCAATTCCCCATAAGTTAAATGGTTATATGGGATTTGGTTTACCCCATAGACTTCTTTGATTTTGTTTCTAACCTTTTCTCCTAAAAGGGTTGGGAGTCCTGTAAGGATTTTCTCTTTCCATAAAGGTTGGTTTGAGTCTTCTCTTAGCATAACTCTGGTTAGGAAAGTGTTTTTATAATATTGGAATTCAAAATGTTTTTTACATCTAAGGTTGGATAGGATTTCTGCATTTTTATCTTTTAAGTGTGATGGATCACTTATGAAGTGCAAGCTAATTGTGTGCATTAGTGTTGCAACTGCATCAGGTATTGGGTTTCCTATTTCATCGAGGATGGGAATTCCTTCCTCTGTGGTTTGGATTGCATTCAAGTGTTGAGGGGGTGTGAGATGATAATCCCACCATCCTTTGAGTTGGCATGAGAATCCTGCTATTAGGAGTTCAGCTATGGCTTTGTCGGGTGTATTGGCTTAGGTTTTGTAAGAATTTGATGCCATTGTCATTTGTTGGAGGAGACTTAAGATGTTGTATTCGGACATACCATCTATGTTCCATTCGTAGACAGTGTTGGCATTGAATTTGGATAGAGAGAGGACATTAGGTCTATTTTCAATACCTAAGTATGGTGTTGTGACCATGGCTAAAGGTTGACCCTTCTTCCATTGAAGTTTACACAGGTTTTGTGGTTCGTGTTCGATTTCAGAAACTTGGTCTAACGTCGTAACTGTTTTGTCAAAGGTGTCTTTAGCTACCATTGGTGTGGAGGTAGAGGAATGTTATATCCTTCTGAGTTGTTCATGTAAGGCTTGGGTAAATTCTGATTTGCCTTCCCTAAATAGTTTTTGGCTTGTTTTTGAAATTTGGAATGGTTTAAAAACTGGGTTTTTAAATTTTGGATCAGTGGTCTCAATCAGAGAAACAGTGGAATTTTGTTGATTTTCTTCTATCTTAGTTAATTATTTTGCTATTGTACTAAGATGGACATTTGTAAAATTATTTTGTTGAAGGATATTTCGAATATCTTTTTCAGAGCCATCACTTGGGATTTTGAAAGGGGAAACTTCTACTGGTTTTTCTGGATGCATTATTATGATTTGTCTTAAAGGTGGGTGTTCAGACTGGATTTTTTGTCCATTAGCTAAATCCCATTCTGGAGTTTTGTTTCTGGTTGTTATGGGATTAACAGAACCTAGGTTTGGTTTGAAAGGGTAACAAATTTGGTTTTGTTTTGCATAAATTTCAAAATATTCAAATAATAGAATATGGGTCTTGTTTTGTATAATGAACTTGTAAAATTCATTCTGGATATCTTGTCTTTGTTTTAGAAAGTTTTTGAAGAACCAAGTTCTTTTTTCTGTATTTTTGGAAGCATAAAAATCGTTATGGAGAATAGTTTTATCAACTTCAAATTATTTTTCTATAACATTGAGTTCATTTACAACATTTTCAGTTATAGCAGAAAAAGATGGCGAAGTTGGTGGATAAATGTTTTGTTGCTCCTCATTTGTGTTTTGAGGTGTTGTGTAAATTTGATGAGGTATATTTGTGGAGTAGTCAACATTTTGAAAGGAAGCACTTGGTATGCTGGAACATGAAAAACGTGGTTTGGAAATTTTTTCTAATTTTTGACGCAATTGTATGATGGGAGTCTATTTGGAGGAACTAGCATCAGAATACCTGGCACTAGAAGTTCTTGAACAACTTAGTTTTACCCTACCGTCATTGTATTGTATGACTTCTTTAAGATTGTTGTTTGGTTTTGACTGTTGGAGAGACTATGGTTTAACAGCTCCTTCTAGGATCCATTCTTCGGGAAGATCAATATCTTTCTAGAGGATGGTTCTTGGAATAACAGTGTTTGCCTTAGTCAAATCAATTTGTAAAAATAGCGTTTCGCCCTTTTTGTTTTCAAAATTTTTTATTGTCGTAAAGGCTGAAAACATTGCTTTGTAATGAATTCTGTAAATAATAGCTACAGGAATAGATCCTTCTATCATTTTGTAATTATGATTTTTGATTTGTAACATGAGAGAATTTGCGATGTTTGGGTCTTTTAAAGATAAAGAAAAATTTGGATAACATCCAAACTAAATCGGTCCTTGACATAGACTAGATACAACTGTACTTATAATTGAATCTTGAAAGTTTAAAAACCTTGCATCCCGTAAGACACATAGGAATGAAGTGTTTAATCCTTCCCTTGTTAGAGATTTTATACCAACTTGAGCAAGACCTATATGTATGAAATTATAGTTCATGTCAGCGTGTTTTTTGAGTGTTTTTGAAGAAATAAGATTTATTGTTTCAAAGGGGTTAGAAAGAGTAACATCACGTTCCTCCGTTTTGATAACATAGTCGGTTTTTAATAGATTTTTGAAAAGACTAGATACATAGACCTCATCTTTTTTTATTTTTGGGATTTCCCAATGTTTATAGATTTTTGGAAGTCTTCAATAGTGATTTCTTCACTATTGATAGGTTCCCTTTTTTCTGGGAAGTTTTGGGTAGAAGGAGTGGAGAAAGAAGAAGTTCTACAAAAGAGATTATCCATATATAAAATTTTGTCTTTTTATTTTGAAGGAACTTTCAAGGAGTCACTGCCCTTAAACGCCTGTTCGTCTGCTTAGACATGGGACTTACAACCCAGAAACTATTATTCTTCAAGATAAACTTTCAAGAACAAAGTCACAAGCCCATGTCACAATTCAATCTCTTCAAGAAGAGATTAAAATTGTAAAACAAGAGTTAAAAACTCTTAAACAAAAACAAGAAATTGATTCAAACATTCTTCAAAATCTTTTTTCCCAAGTACAAAATTAAACCTCTTCTGACCAAGAACAGGATGAAGAAGAAAGAGAAAATGAAGAATATTCTAACAAAGTTGAAAACTTAGAAGAAATCCCAGTGGATTTCTTGTTCGTTTTAAGAACAATAACAACAAGAAAATATTTAATTAAAATTAATTTAGTTTTTTTTGAAGATTTCAAATTTGAAACAATTGCACTTTTTGATACTGGAGCAAATTTAAATTGCTTAAAAAGTAGCATTGTACCAAACAGATTCCTACAAAAATCTAATGAAAAACTTGTTGTGACTAACAACTCCAACATGATTATAAAAAGTAAAATTGCAGCTTCCATTAAAAATGGTAACGTTTCAATCAAAACTCATTTTTTTATTAGAAAATATTACTCATACTATCATTTTAGGGACTCCTTTCATTAACAAGATAACTCTCTGCTCAGTCAATAACGACAATATTTCTTGCAAAACAAAAGACGCCAAAATCATTTTCCCTTTTATTGAAAAACCCAGAACAAAGAATTTAAATTTTTTAAAAGCTTGTTCTGTTTATAAAACTGATTTAAATTGTTTAATTCAAGGAAAAGAAAAACATTTATATTTCGTAAAACAAGATGTTTCTTTTCTCAAAACTGAACAACAATTACAAAATAATTTCGTAAAACAAAAAATTTCAGATCTCCAAAAGAGAATTGAAAACGAAATCTGTTCAGAATTACCAAATGTTTTTTGGAATAGAAAACAACATATGGTAGACCTACCATATGAGACCGGCTTTTCCCTTGGAGTTGTGCAACCTTCTATGTGAATAAAAATTCTGAAATAGAAAGAGGTACACCAAGGTTAGTCATAAAATACAAACCTTTAAACAAAGCTTTAAAATGGATTTGTTACCCGATTCTAAACAAAAAAGATCTTTTACAATGTATTAGATTTATGTCCTAACATTAATAGGATAGCAAAACCTCTTTACGATAGATTAAAGAAAAATCTTGTCACATGGACTGAAGAACACACAAAAATAGTACAAATAATCGAAAAACAAGTTAAAGAAATACCTTGTTTGCATTTAGCTGACCCATCAGCCCAAAAAATTGTTGAGACAGATGCTTCAGACATAGGATATAGGGGTATCCTTAAACAAAAAACAAATAACAAAGAATGCATTGTACAATTTACATCTGCACATTGGAATGATTGCCAAAAGAATTACTCTACCATTAAAAAAAGAAATTCTTTCTATTGTCATGTGCATTACAAAATTTCAAAGCGATTTACTCAACCAAAAATTTTTACTTCAAATTGATTGCAAATCTGCAAAAGAAGTTTTTCAAAAATATGTTCAAAACATTGCATCAAAACAAATTTTTGCTAGATGGCGAGCAATCCTTATAATTTTTTATTTTGAAATTGAATTTATTAAAGGAGATCAAAACTCAATTCCAGATTTTTTAACCAGAGAATTTCTCCAAAACAGGACTTGAGTGATGCCCATAAAATCTAAAGAGTTGAGGTCCAGAAGGACCAACCACAAGAAACCCCAAAACCTATCTCATCTGCTAAACCAATTCGATCTTGGAAAGAAGCTGTAGAAGAAAAAGAAGCCCAAAACCAAATTCAAAAATGGCTTGCCAGCCAACAAATAGCTCTTCTTGACAATTTCCAAGAAATAAAGGACTCAATTGACGATAACCTTCAACTCCAAAAAATTGCAAAACACCAGAAACTCCAACAAGAGATTGAGTCCCTCCAAATACAAATTCCTCCTTTGTTCGAACCAAAATCCAAATACTTTGTAAAAACAGATTATCAAAACATTTGGACAATTGAGGATCACTTCTATAATAGAAATCCTCAATTAGTCATCTCAAAGATTTTCCCAGAGGACTGGAATTTCAAACCGTCTGATTTATCAAAACACAGCCTTACCATAAATCTATCCTTGAATGTACAGGATCTGTGACAATTCAAGACAACCCAAAAGACGGCCCAGTAGCCTATTCAACTGCCAAAATCCATAAATTCATTCCACCATCAGAATGGGATCAAACCTTCACACACCAAAACAGTTCCTAGTTGATTTCAAAAATACGATAAACCATTGTAGGTCTTTTAATTACTAGGACTATCAACAAGTCTGGTACTGTAAGAACTATATGACTTATAATGCTAGAAATATGTATATGACAGCCAAATGAAAATTCACAAGAATGCCAAACAGTTTAACAAATACCAACTTTATTAAACATAATATCAATCAAGGTCCCAAAGAATTGATTCTAGGAGAAGGTTCACAATTACATGTATTGTCTAATTAATAATGCAACATACACAGTAATTGTTCAACAAATCAATCTAGATACAAGCTGTAGGGAATATATGACTTCTAATGCAAGAAATATGTATATGACAGTCAAATGAAAATTCACAAGAATGCCAAACAGTTTAACAAATACCAACTTTATTAAACAGAATATCAATCAAGGTCCCAAAGAATTGATTCTAGGAGAAGGTTCACAATTACATGTATTGTCTAATTAATAATGCAACATACACAGTAATTGTTCAACAAATCAATCTAGATACAAGCATGTAAATTTAATCTTTCAAGCAATATCAAACAGAACATGTATCAATATTAATTAACCAAACAATGAAGTAAAAGATAAGGGATATGAGAGTGATACTCAGATATTTATCCTGGTTCGGTCGTCAGAAAGACAACCTACATCCAGTCCCAAGATCAACCTGATCTTAGCCTTTTTCACTAGAATCTTCTATAGAACGTTTTACAGATTTTCCAGCTAGCACCTAGCCTATCTATCCAACTATCTTGATTCTAACATACATCCATCGCATCCCTTGAGTTATTCCGGTAAACTCACACAAGATCGCAATGAGGCTCCTTCTTGACGATCACAATCATCAACGAACGGTAACCACCAATTTATCTACTGGATTTTTACAAGGTTTGGTTACAATGTTGTTTCACAGAAATTTACAACAGAGAAAATCAAAAGATCTTTCTAGAAAATGCGACTTAATCACACAATGATGTTCAAACTATAAGTGTTTTCCAAGTTGTTTAGTTTTCTCAAAATATTGTGTGTATCAAAAGTACAAAGGTCTCAAAAGTTTTGGTTCTGAAAAATTTCAATTCTCTGTGTTATTATGAAAAACATATTTGAGACAGTTTTTATATGTTTCATAAAAACACATACAAATCAATTTGCCAATCGATTTTACAAAGCATAGAAACACTCCAATCGATTTGCCAATCGATGCTCGTGTTTCTTGTTTTTCTTGAATCTTAAAAACATATGAAATCGATTGTTTTAATTCACAAATTAGAAAACTGAGACAAGTTCATATCAGCATCGATTAAGTAATCGATTTCGAATGTTTTGTTCAAACAACGAGATCAAAACAATCGATTACGCAGTTGACTGATATTTCATCATAATCGATTTGGCAATTGGTCTGTAACTGAAAACAATTACTCCAATCGATTAGACTGATCATAGGGACTCCAGTAATTTGCACTAATCGATTCGTCAATCGATTTGCATTGTCCCAGTGCTTCAGCTGTTTTATTCCAATCGATTTACCAATCGATTTGAATTGTTACAGGGACTTAGATATTTTGAAAACATTGATTTGCCTGTCGACTAGGAACTTGGTTTCTGATATATGATTAAACATTTTAAACTCCCAATCGATTTGTCAATCGATTAGTATATGTCTTGCAAGTCAAGAAACAAAATTCAATTGATGTCTCAATCGATTGGATTTGTCACAGAGCTTCAGACTTATAAAACACTTTTAGCCAATCGATTTGGTTTAGAAATGGTTGTCTCTGTGTCTCACTCAATCGATTCATCAATTGATGTTCCAATCGATTGCTCAATCATTGAAACATTCCTCAGACAGCGTTTCAGAAGACACCATTACTTTGGATAATGAAAATGAAGACGACTGTTTTGGTATCCTATTACCCATAAAACGAACGCAAAGGCCCAATGATCTTGGCCCATAAAAAAAAGACTTGTATATCATGTAATGGGCATAGCCCAAATTTTAATTCGAATCAGTGTAAAAATAGTCTAGAATATCATTAACGGGTCTAGCCCAAAATTGATTTCGGACTTAAAAAAAAATCAGAACACGAATATTTCTTTCTGTAAAGCAAAACACAAAAAGGAAAAGTTGTTTGGCACTTGTCTGCCATATGCACCAACAGTCAAACGTGGCACCAAAAGTAGAAGGAATCACATCATTTCCTCCACTTCATAATGCAGCACAAGCGGAATCCTTTCCCTATATAAGGAAGACTCCTCTTCAGCTCAAATCAGAGTCGAATACAGCGAGTAAATATAAGTTAGAAATCTTAAGAGTTTCCTAAGTGTCTCCTATATATTCACAATCTTGTATTTTCCTTTTCCGTTTTTCAAAACCAAGTTCTCATTGTCAATATTTGTTTAGTATGTATTAATTATATTCCGCTTTTATTTGCATCAAATCCATATTTACATTGTGCAAAATAAGTATGCTCTGCACTAGAAGCTAATTGTTGATCTTGTGCATCAGAAAGTGTTTTTAAATATGGTAATTTCTAGGTCTCTCTTTCATATTCATTTTCAAATTCTTGTCAAATTAAATTATGTTTGTTAAATTTTTGTTATTTTCTTGAAATAAATAATAATAATAATAATAATAATAATAATACGCACGTATGCACATATTGTATTAGTTATGTATATGCATCTACTCAAAACCTGTGTTCTTAATACTTCAATTTCTTTTTAGCAGAAATGATATATTATGTTATCATTTTTCAAAATTAAGAGAAATAATAATAATCACCGCAAATCTAATGCATTATTTGATTGTTATATTTTGTCTTTTTTTTTTGTCTTTTTTTTTATTAATGGAAAATATTTCTAGTAATTATTATTTGCCCAATTCCTTCTAAATTATCGATATGTTGAAGAAAAAAAAATTCTATTTATTTTGGTTCAGGAAGGTATTGTGACGGTTACGAATCGCCGCTATGTACTTTTTGCAACGATTACCGTCGCAAACTTAGTGTTTTTTTCTTTCATTTTTCATTAATTTAATTCCAATAAAAAAAATATTCATAAATCTCATTCATATAATTAAAATACACATATAAAATTATAAATAAACATTATTTATATAATATATTCAAAAGTAATAACCATACATTAAATTTAAGGCTAAATTACATCTGTGGTCACTTAACTTAATTCCAGTTAACGTTTTAATCCTTTATTTTTTATTTTTTTTTCTGAGTTGGTCCTTTGTTTTAATTTTAAGTGACAATTTGACATTTTATATTTTAAAATTTCAACAATGTTGTCCTTATTTTTACAAACTTTAAAAAAAAAATCATCAAATTTGTCAAACAAAACCCATAAAATTCATTATCATCTTCAATAAAATACAAATTTAATCAAATTTATATCTTAAATCTTGAAATAAACTCATATTTTCATTCTTTATATGATGCTGTTGTAGATGAAAATTCTAAATTATCGATATCTTGAAGAAAAAAAAATTCTATTTATTTTGGTTCAGGAAGGTATTGTGACGGTTACGAATCGCCGCTATGTACTTTTTGCAACGATTACCGTCGCAAACTTAGTGTTTTTTTCTTTCATTTTTCATTAATTTAATTCCAATAAAAAAAATATTCATAAATCTCATTCATATAATTAAAATACACATATAAAATTATAAATAAACATTATTTATATAATATATTCAAAAGTAATAACCATACATTAAATTTAAGGCTAAATTACATCTATGGTCACTTAACTTAATTCCAGTTAACGTTTTAATCCTTTATTTTTTATTTTTTTTTTTCTGAGTTGGTCCTTTGTTTTAATTTTAAGTGACAATTTGACATTTTATATTTTAAAATTTCAAAAATGTTGTTCTTATTTTTACAAACATTAAAAAAAAATCATCAAATTTGTCAAACAAAACCCATAAAATTCATTATCATCTTCAATAAAATACAAATTTAATCAAATTTATATCTTAAATCTTGAAATAAACTCATATTTTCATTCTTTATATGATGCTGTTGTAGATGAAAATATGAGTGTATTTTAATATTTGAGTTATGGATATGATAAAATTTGCATTATATTGAAGATAACTATTAATTTAAGGGTTTTGGTTGATAATTTTTATGATTTTTTTGAATTTTTGTACAAAAAAGGACAACATTGTTGAAATTTTAAAACATAAAATATCAAATTGTCACTTAAAATTCAAATAAAGGACCAACTCGGGAAAAAAAAAAGAAGATAAATGACTAAAACGTTACCTGAAATTAAGTTAAGGGACCACAAATATAATTTAACTAAATTAGTTTAAATATTCAAAAACTAAAATATTAACAAAGTGATTGAATATGCAAAACAACAACATCAAACTTAGTTCATAAATCATCTAGATAGTCCATGATGATGTTCCATTATTAAATTGACAACTAGAATAAGAAGAATGTCTTCTATCTCTTGGTAATTTAGAATATATGTTGCCTGAAAATAAAATATAAGTAAATATATTAAATTCAACCTCACTTTTCATACATAATCAAGACTATAATATTAATATCAAACTAATTAAAATTCAAACAAGATCAAATGTTAGAATCATCGTGACAAATTGATTAAGAGCAATGATAAAGACACAAGGTAGCAAGTTAGCGTCCAAGTAATGATAAAAGACACATCATTCCATTATGTAAAACCAACTTTCAAAGCATAGATGTTCCCTAAAAATAAACAAGCATATATCATGATAAAGATAAAAATAAGTCCAAAGTGTTACATGTGATAAAAATATCCATGACACAGAAAGAAAAAGTACTTGCAATACCAGTTGCATCCTTGTCATACATTTCATACATTTCATATGGAAATAATTTCATACAAATATTATTTCATACATTTCATTAAGAAATAATTTCAAATGCATAACCTTATAAATTAAAGAGAAAATATTTATTATATATAGAACATTATAAACCAATAATCTTCGATCATATCATAGATAATAACAATAAGAAATACAAAACGTTGTTTACCTACAACCCTTGTTTTTAAGACATTATTTTTGTTATTCACTCAACACAATAGCATTAGAGAATCTTGGTGTTGTTTGAGTTAAATCTGATATCATATAAGTGATTTCAGTTAAAATGGATTAGAAAAAAGTTCAATAAGAAGAAGGTTCTCAAAGTAGCAATTACGAATAGATAAAGTTTCTGAAAATTGCAAAAATAGGAAGATAATGGTTCAGATTTATGAAAGTAGCAATTATGGCCAGTTTCTCATTATCAAGAATTTCCTAGGCAGTAAATTAACACAATGTTGGAGACTCCATAATTGAGCTCTTGTGTACAAGTTATGTTTAAACATTTATTGTTAACTTGTTGCCGCATTTCTTTCACTGAATGCAACCTAAGCAATCCTCAGTCTCCACAAGCTTGACGAAGCTCTGCTTCTTAAAGAGACTCCACACCTTCTTCTTTAATTAACAATGATACAAAAAGGTAAGTGAGAAGGCAAACATTCAAAGATTGGTGTAACATGTATAAGATATGTATTATGTATAATGCTTGGAAACAAATCCTGATCTACACCAAATTAAAAAAAAAAATCTGACACACAACGTTAAATGAAACTTCCCTAAAATCTTCTAACCTATAAGAGCCAATGATTATATACATACACCAAAATCAAAGCCATGTATTAACACATATTTACCAAGTGAGACTTGTTTATCCATTTTAAAACCAAAAGACACATTAGCATAATCATAATGGAGATCCAAAATATAAGATTCATAACGGAAGAGCACAGCTAGTTGAACATAACCAATGGTAGAAGTACCAACCTACTAATGTTATCCAAAGTGAACTCATGGTTAAATAATTTGGCAAATCCTAATATCTCATCATTTCAAACTCAAGCATCTATTCTATCATGTTTCATCAACAAACTAAATACTAACATAATATACAATATTTCCCATAAGATGACAACTAAAATATAAAATAGCTATATTACGGATAACATGATTGACCTTGTTCATAAATTCATCAAGTTCTTTTACTGTCTCTTCATTTCTCCACTTCGTGAATTATGAATCGCCTTCGCGATTTCTTTCACATTATCTTGAAGAAACAAATCATATTCTATTCTTGCATTTAGCCTTCTTTTCAATGCCTCCTACAAGTTAAGCCTTCCCAAAATTGAGTGATAATAAAGCACGCTAGCAATAAGGCAGATAATGTTTGATGAGTACATTAATAATTACCAGTTCTTTCATTTTATCTTGGAAAGTGGAAGGCAACATGTTGGGGCGCACTCCCCAAGTCTTCAACAGCCTCATCACACTCCTCCGGCGAAGCTTCCTTCTTCAGTTTACTATCAAACAAATGCAATCATATATTCTTTATGGTGATATGTTTGTTGGCAACTAGTTATATCATTTTATTAGTAATAACTTCAACAATACAAGATGAAATATTATTCAAAGCCTTGAAACAAGACTTACACCAATCGTGACCATGCTTTATCAATAGTTGTTCATATTAACTTTTCCTATAGCCATTGTAGAGGCATGGAAAAATTCCTATTTCCTATAACCATTATTTCAAAAGCAGAGCCAACTTAAATATAATGAACGAAAACAACAAACATAGAGCCAACTTTGATGTAACCCAACATTCAATATCTTACCCACCATTATCAACAACAATAAACATATAGCACTATGGTGTTAATTTTAGCATTACATACAAACAGGACGTCGTCATTGATGGAAAAGTGTTGCATTGGGCCATCCCCAGAGATGTAGAAAGCAGCCCCACACCTAAGAGAGGAAGTAGTGGCACGATTGAAGATGGCGATGGAGTAAGTGGAAGCGAAGGAATGCCAGAAAATTCAAGATGAAGAGAGGTCACGAATGAGGAGGAACCTAAGATGGAGGGTGGTCGCGAATGGGGAGGAGCCTAAGATGGAGGATGGAACATGAAATGGGGGAAATAAATATGAGATAGAGATTGAAGGTTAGGTTGCAATTTTGGGGAAAATGAAAGAAGTTCTGTCAATTTGAGCACTGAGGGTTTAGGAGGAAACTGAAACACACTTGAGAATTGGGGGATTTAAAAGCGAGATGAAAAAACGACCACACTTGGTAAAAACTGTCGCAGAACCCATCGCAATTTGGGATAAGGGCAGTTTTCCTACAACTGCCGCAACCTAAGTGTCACAATTTTTTAAATTTCTTGTAGTGTCTAGCTGAGACATATCTTGATATGATCATTGCAAAGACATCCACATAATCAAATAAAATTTTAATCAACTTTTCTTGTTCATTTTCTTTCATAGAAATACCAATTTTAATTTCTTTCTTATCACATTCAGTCCCTAAATTGATCACCTCAACAGGTTCTTGATACAACTAGATTATCTTAGCTTCATGTTCCATCAGTCTTTCTAGTTCTAGGGGAGGCTCAAGAGGTTGGTGTTTGAACAATCAATGCATTTTTCCCATTATGAGTTGGCTTAGAATTCTCTTTTCTATAAAGGATTTCCAATGGTCTTGGAAAAGATCTATTATTTTCCATGCATAGCTCTATGGTCGATACATGATCATCTTTTGTATATTGGTCTATCTCTTCTTCAATGAGATTGACAATGATATCTTTATGACCCGATAAAGGATTATTCCCTACGTTTGGACCGTCTTCTTTGAAGGTAAGCTATTTTGCATTAATCAGTTCTTGCTCTTTAGATTTTAGGGCTTGACAATCTTCGATGGAATGCTTCACAGCTCCTGTATGGTATTCACATTTGACGTTTGGGTTATACCATTTTGGGAATGGTGGTTCTGGAGGTTTCATTGGCTTAGGACTACCATTGAATTCTAGAGTAAGTGAGGCAACAATTGGATGTATGTCACGGGAATCGGGTCAAAACGAGTTATTTTCTTTTCTCGGTTAATTGGTGGTTTGTAGTGATTTGGGTTTGGATTTTGGTTCCATTGGTTTTGTTGGGAAAATGTGACAGATGGTGGTTGGACCAGTGGTAGTTGATAAAAAGGTGGCCTTGAAGGGTGATATTGGGGGTATGGAGCTTGTAACGTCGCAGCCACAAATGGATATGGAATGTAGGGAATTTGGGGTGTTGGGGGATGAAAATTTGGAGGTCGATAAGAATTCATAGTTGGAGAATAAGAGACCCTTGGGTTTGCCATTACAGCGTTAGCATCCCCTTCTTTCTTTTTTGTGAATGTTGTCTATGGTCTTTTCATGCGACTTGCTACACATACAATCTTGCCACTCCTCATCCCAATTTCTATCCTTTCTCCTATCATGATCAGGTTAGAAATGTTTGATGACATACTCCCAATCATCTTATCATAAAAAGGCGACTGGAGAGTATCCATAAACATACCAACCATTTCTCTTTCAGATAAAGGAGGTTCTACTTGTGATGTCACTTCTCTCCACCGTTATGCATATTCTTTGAAAGTTTCATTGTCCTTTTTCAATGAATTTTGCAATTTCATTCTATCAAGGGCCATGTCAATGTTGTACGTATATAGCCTCAAGAAGGCATCAGTCAAGTCTTTCCACGAACACATTCGATTTTGCTCAAGGTGCATATACCAACTTAATGATGCCCCACTCAAACTTCCTTGGAAAAAGTGAATGAGAAGTTTGTTGTTATGAGCATGAGAAGCAATTTTTCTGCAATACATAGTTAGATGAATTTTAGGACATGTGGCACCTTTATATTTTTCAAACTCAGGAACCTTGAATTTTGGAGGGATAGTCACATAGGGAACTAAACACATATCAAAAGCTTTGAGACCATATACAATATGCCCTTCAATTGCTTTTATTCCCTCTTCTATAACATGGAATTTCTCTTTCGATTATGTATCATCCCCAACGTGAGGTTGTTTTCAATTCTCGTTAGTATAAAAATGAGGTACTTGGGGTGAACTATATGAAATATTTTCTGAAGGTAAAGTTTCTTGGGGTGGCACGTAGCCCAAATGAGATGGGATTTGTGATTGGTTTAGGTTTTGGGGGTTGATAACTAAGTGGTTTTGGTTATTTTCCATGGGGTTGATGACTACAGGCGGAGTACAACTAGGTGGGAGACCATATATAGGAAATTGTATAGCTGTTGTTGGAAACTGTTGGTTAGTCAGGGTAAAACCCGATGGGTGAGAATGAGTAGTTTGGTGTTCTTCATTTGCAGTTGGAGGATCCCCATCTATATTCTCCTTTCTTTCCAAAGCCTGTGTGGCTTCTAGGATTCGATCAACCTTGTCCTTCAGTTGGTTAACATCCACTCATTTCACTTCTTGGTTTTGCTCGAGTTCATCCATGATCTTAGAGTTTGCTTGAGTCTAATAAGGGTGTCGAGGAAACAACTTTATTGATTTTTTTTTGTTTTTTGAAATAAATAAAGTTTCTATGAGTATACATTAAAATATGAATGAAAATGAAATCAATTAATTAATAATGATAGTCGGATGTTGGGGAATCATAAGCCTTATGTAATTTTTTTTTAACAAGAACAAATTATTAGTGAAGAAAATATTGGGATCGGAAATCAAAATAACAAATCCTTCATTGATGAGAAAAAAAAGTACATCACATTTAAATTAAAAACTACATTGACTATGGGATTTCAATCTTCTCTTTTAATAGGACAACCAATCTTCTTCTCCAATTCTTCAACCAAATTTTTGCAATATTCAACGAACTTGTAGACTTTGACTGGAGTATTCAACTGATGCATTACCGCATCAATCTCTTTTAGATGCTTTAGAATTTTTATTATTGTTTGATTAGCTAGCATTGCCAATTTTGAAAAGCAGTCTTTCCAATGTCTTCCAACTATTTGTAGATCTCTTGATTCTTCAATTGACCTAGTAATATCATAAAACAATCATTCCAATATACGGTTTCGTCCTTTAGATCATTATAGATCTTTCCTTGGTAATCAATGTAATTCTTCAACTCACTAGAATTCTCCATTTATGTTCTTAGTGTGTCTTGATGTTTTAAGAATAATTCTTCAATTTCTTATTTGTGTTGCCTCTCATTCCTTACTTGACTCTCGTACTCAGCTACCACTTCTTTCATTTGTTTCTTTAAATCTTCAAACTCCTTTTTTATTTTCTTCTTAGAGCTTGTTGATCTTTTCCACAACTGCTTCCACATATAGGCCTTTTCGATAGTTGCATTATTTTCTTGCTTTCGCATATCTAACTCTTCATTTTCACCTCTCAAATAATCTTTTATTTCAAGTTTATTTTCTTTTTCAATTTTCAACCTCTTGTTGCTTCTTTCAATAAACTGACTTATACATTGTTTTCTAATCGTAAGTTCTCATTCTCTTGGGATATTTTTTCTAACTTCGCTCGTAGCTCTTTTTTATCCTCTTAGGATTTTAACAATGATGCTTTGAGTTCTTCTATTTCTTCATTGGTAACAAGGGTAGGTTTAGGTATTTCCTGACCACTCGAGGGTGTACTGTGGAAAGGCAACTTGATTTCTTGGACTCTGTTTTTCACCCATTGTTGATAGGGTTCTTTTGTGCTGCAAATTTTGCATCCAAGTACTTTTCCGTTTCTAATGATCATTTCCCAAGCTCGACATATCCTTGGCAACATTGGTGGGTCTACTATACCTGTACTGGGCAAAACAAAAGCCTCCAACGACTTATCATCTGGTTTTTCCAACATAGAGTATCCAAGTGGTCTCAAAGCTACCGTCGAATTGTAATTAATACATCATTTGGTTCCCATGAGAGGTACATATGGGAATTCCCCGCATTGACATATTACATCCTCCACCCATTGTTCTCTATGATACCATCAAATTGTGTCCCTAGCCCGCTCACGATTATTTTTAATTCCAACATGATACTTTTTCTTGAACATATGAGACATGAACCAGGTATACAACACTAGAACACAACACAAAATTGTTCCCCATTTCTTATCATGTCACATATGTAGAGAGTATTATACGTCAACAAGAATCGCGAGAACTGAATTTTGTTTATGTTTGTTAAAAGCTAAGAAGACATTGATGGCAGTAAAATCTACAAAATAATCAAGGTTTGGTAATAAAACAATACCATAGATAATCAGAGCCAAATAATCTATAAAAGTACTCCATTATTTTTTAATAGCTAAATCCTGGCACTTTTGCTCTAGATATTTTCTTGAAAAACCATGACTGGCTCATTTTTCCTCTTTTGTACTTGCCAACTCTCTTATGTCGATTTTCAACACTTTAGAAATTATGCCCAAACTCAACGGTTTCCTGGTATATCGATAAGGATCTCCTTTCTCTATGAAGTAATCCAATTTTCGTTCAAATTCCTCTAATTTTGGGACTAACTAAAAGTCTTGAAAGGTGAAAAATCTTAATAAAGGGTCGTAATACTGAACCAATGCCGTGAGGGACCCTGTTTGCACATTCACTTCCTAGAGATTTAGGATCTTCCCATATTTGTGAAAGAAACTCTCACATTGTATAGTTTTCATTTGATTGCTAATGTCTCTTAAACTTTTCAAATCAGGTTGCTTGAACTTTAAAAGTAAAGTTTTTCTTTTTTTCTGATCCCATTGTCCACTTGAATTTAACACGCGTTGAGGTTCTTATGATTCCCCAACAATCCTAAAAATTGATGCAAAATGCCAATTCTTTTTTCAAAAGAAATCATGTCATGAGATATGAATGCAATTATGTAGAATAATTGTTGTGAATATATAACATTTTGAATGAATGTATGAGGTATTTTTGCTTATATGGATATTCTTATGATGAAAGGGTCTATTGGCTTATGTAGTGAAACTCTCACAAGGGTGGCTCTGTAGTTCTAAACACGATTCCTAGAGCCAGTAATCCTATTTTGGAATATTGTCAACAGCAATAGGTAAACTATTTGAAGTGACAATACACTCAACAAGATCAAACTCTAGGTGAGATTTTCATGTTAACCAAACAAGATGTACATCTAGAAGGCTACCACTACACAACCTTGAAGCTAAACTTAAGTTTTGTTCAAATTCGGGTATAATGTTCTACTCATAAGTGTGTGTCTCAATAAAAGTGTAGAGTGTAGAATAAGTATGATTCAATAATTCCATAATGTAAGAAAACATGTATATAGAAAAAATAAATAAATAAAAATGATCTACAAGCTTAAAAAATATTATAATGTCAACTAATACTTCTTAAGAAATAATAAACACATAAAATAAAAGAAAATGAAAAACAAACAAAAATAGAAAAAAAAAATTAAAAATTATGCACAATTAATTTATTTGACTTTACTCTCTAAAATGTCCCTAGTAGAATCGTCAGCTGTCGCGGTCTAAAATTTCAAGTGTTTCTCGAATTCAATGGAGTCGCCAACAAAATTTATTTTAAAATAGGGAAAATATTGGGGAACCCTTAAAAATAGAAAGATTAATATTAACTTAAGTATATTTATTTCTCCTTATTATTAAATATGAATAACAATTATTACTATTTTTTTAATATAATTTTAGAATAAATGTGAGCTTAAGAAATAAAAGACGAAAATAAAATAAAATTTATTGATGCGCTTGACAAGAATGTAATTTTGCTCCTACATATTTCCTGATCCGATAGAGAAATCAAAACTACATTGTTCTTAGGTAGAAAATGCGGATAAGTTGATTCTTTTTCTATAAAGAAAATTGATTTTGTTAAATTTAAAAAAAAATGTTTTGACGAGAAAAGAAAATGTTTGTTTGACTTCAAATATTACACTTTTTATGCGAGTTTTAGGACTATCAATTTGTACAGTCCGTGTCTCAAAAACTCAAAATAAAAAGATGTCTCATCTAGTTAATCCTTTTAAGAATATTTTATATTTTTTTTTATTTTAAAATTGAGTTTTATAATCACCAAGTAGTACAACTTGTGTCTCAACAGCTCAAATATTAAAAAAAGATTATATGTAATTAATCAATAAATCAATAGATAAATAAATAAATAGATAAATAAAGATATTTTTAGAGCTATCAAATTGTACCACTTGTGTATTAACAAATCAAAGATTAAAAAAGATGTCAAATCAAATTAATCTTTAATATAATATTTATTTGCATTTTTTATGATGAAATTGATATTTAGTTATGAAGGAAATTAAACCTTTTTTAAAATAAAAATAAATAAATAAATAAAATGAATAGATTTAAAATGGGCTGAACTTGAACAAATTTTTGTTGGTTTTTATTAGAACATGGGCCCAACTTTAAAAAAAAAAGGTTAGAAAACATAATAGATACCCTAGGTCACAAACTAAACAAACCCCTTAATTACAAACTAGTGAGTTGGCTGCATAAAGTATCAACTGGAAAAAAAGAAGAAAAGATATAGAAGTCTTGCAAGAAGCAGACACATAGGTAATAAATGAATACCATAAACAACACAGAAGACCTAGATGAAGATCGTAACCAAGAACCCTCACCAATGTAATAGCACGTGTCGGCGCCGCCGTCTCTTCTTCTTGCAACCTCCATCTCTCCCGAATTGCGATTGGATCAAATGTAACGTTCCAGATTATATACATATGATATTTGGAGAGTGTGGCGGCGACGTTGACACTCGTAAAAGGTTTGTGATTTCTGACTTTATTTTTTGTTTTCATTTAAAATGTTATCATGTTTTTCTTGTTTTAAATCAAAATTTTGCATTTTTATATCTATAAAAAAAAGTAATTATAATGTAAAAAGAGAAGAAAAAAAATTACCTTAACTCTTCTTCTTCTTCTGTTTGTTTTTATTTGCTATTACTATGTTTTAGTCTTCTTCTTTATTTTGGATATATTTTTTTGTTAATGTTTATCTCCAATCTCTTATGAAATTTAAAGAAGATGTAATTATAAAGTTCTTTTATTTGTTTAGTTGTTTTGTCTATATGTGCCTATGTTTGAATTTGAGCTTTTCAACTCCTTGCTTGATGTTTATTTTCTTTTGATCATCATCTGCATTATTTCTACACATCTGTTCATTTGCTGAGCTTTTATTTGCAGCTTTTATTTGTCCTTTAGTTTTTTTTTAAAACTCAAAAGTTTGTCTCTTTGCTATCTATAATGTGTACAATGGATGACTTATAAAAATTATCTTTTTATATTTCTAATTAATTACAACATGTACAAATGTATCAATCAGCATGACTTGTGCATCAATAGTAGTCATCACCAACAAAGCAAGGTTTGGCAATGAGCAAGGGCAGCAACAAAACAGAGGAAAAATTGGAACAACTGGCTTGATTTGATTTAGTTTGATTTCATTTTCATTGTAATTTAATTTGGCTTAATGTTTAATTTGTAATTTGATTTGGTTTTAAAACTTTAATTAAATTTGGCATTCTAAACTGATGAGGCATAATGAACATACTTATTGGAATTTGATTTTTAGCTATATTGTTTTTATTTCATTTTTTATATATATTTTCCTTTTGTGTATTAATAAGTATGAAGATACAAATCTCAAAATTTGATATATTATAATAAAAATAGATATTATTATTTTTTGAATTTTTCTAATAAGTTGAACAAAATTGTAGTTTTACACAATTCAAAGAGGCAAAGACAACAAAACAAGTATGGAAGAGCTTGGGAATTCAGAGACACAAAGAAAGAGATTAATAATAAGTTCCTTTTTTAATTTAGAATTTTAATCTCAACCATATATTTTAATTTAATGATTAATTTTGATTACTCTCACTCTGATATAAAATTAATTTTCTTACTTGAAAATGGATGAGACATTTTTGTTGTTGTTGTTGAAGATAGTTATTTTTTTAACATAATGTAATTTTCTTTTTGACAAACCAACAATGTTGTAAATGATGGTGGCGTCGAAGTAGATGAAAAAGTAAATGGTTTAAGAGAAATAATATATTAGAAACACATAGATAGTGTTTTTTTAATAGAGATTTATAATCTCAATCATTTATTTTGATCTAAGTGTAAACACATGTTTTTGATGAAGACAAAGATAAAAGAATGTGATCAAAGTTGCAAGCTAAAAAAGAAGTCAAATAATCGAAGTCAACTATGGTCACACATATTAGAAGATATATAATGTTAAGGTACATGATGTAATCTAATATTCTTATATTTCAAATGCACATGAGAACATTTCGTTTTAGCATATGCATCAAAAACATTTTCAAAGTATCAAAAATGCATAAACAATGTTTAAAAATAATACTTTTTGGCAAAATACAATGTTGTATTCGAAAACATTATGTTGTAGCCGAATACAAATTATAAGTAAGTAGTTAAAACTGAATATATATATATATATATATATATATATATATATGACTACGAGATGGTGTAGCCGAATATAAGTGCTAAGTTAGTAACAAAAACTGAATATATGTATTCAACTACGAGATAGTGTAGTCGAAAACAAGTGATAATTCAATAGCTAAGACTGCACATTTGTATTTGACTACAACCTGGTGTAGTCGAATACAACAATAAATCAGTGGAAAAATTCACCCAGTTGTATTCGAATACAAGGTTTCATATTCGAATACGGTGTTCAAAATTCAAATAAAAATTGAACATTACATATGTGTATTCGACTACACACAAGCTGTAGTTGAATACAACTGAAAACAATGCAATTTTTCAATTCTAAAATGGTTCTTGATCTTTTCACTTGTTCATCAAACCTCGAGGAACGATGACCACTGATATGAACTGATGTCTATGGAGTATAAATACCCCATAACTTCAGTTTAAACGTAATCAATCCCACTACCAAACTTTGAACCATTTTCTAAAATATTCTCAAAGTTATTTTTCATATTTCAAGTACTTGCACTACATTTTCACATCATTGAGAAAGGTTCTCTAGTATACTTGAAATATTATTGGATTGATATCATTGTACAATGATTATACTCAAATTCTTAGTCAAGAACATTTGTTACTGAAGTTATTGAAATTAGTGTACTTTGTTTAAGAATTGTAATCTAAGATAATGGTGTGCTATCTTAGGAAGTGTGTTAGAAGTTTGTAGCTGAGATTCTAGGGTGGGAATTGTACATTTTTCTAACAATAGCAGAAGTCATTGCGAGACGGCTCGAGTTGTTGCCCTAAACTACATTTTTATTACTCGTATTTGACCCATGAGCGACAATATATCACGCCGTGTAAACAAATGAAGAATAAATTCCTCTTCCCCATACCCCATCACTTACAACATAGTCATTATAATTTAAACCTATTATAAGCAAGTTGTCTTTGATAGGTAAACCTATTACAAATGTCACGTTAACAATGACACCTTTAAGGGAACCCACTTGTTCCATGTCAAAAAGAAGGAAGGGAACACCCCAATAGACTAAAACTTGTATAAAACATTGTATGCCTTATTTACCACATAGTCTCCATCGTGACCAGGATTGCATCTCTACTTGTCTGAAATGTGATCATGCAAAACAATATTAATAAACAACAAAACAGATTCTTCTACCAACTCCTTTTTCCACTAAAAAATATCCCTTCATCTTTGCCAATTAAAACCCACCTTGTTGACCCTTTCTCAATCACTTTCGCAACCTTAATATTTTTATTGGAAGTCAAACTAAATAATAACTAAACTTATCTCTCAAAAGAACTTTATACGCCTAAGGCTCTAACCAAAGCAACATATTGACCATGTTCCCTACTACTTTAACTACAGTATCAACAAACTAACGACTACCTCCCTTTCTCCTCATCTCCAACAAAGAGAAAATTACATTTGACCACATTTAAGCTTTCCTAGCCCCATTGCGCACATTCGTATTGACACTATCATACTTACAACACAGCCCCTTAAACCACAAACCCTCTATATAGTTCCCCAACCTCCAACATCACTTACCTAAAAGAGCTTAAAAGCTTTCTAGTTGTGAACCCTCAATCCCCATTCTCCCTACTTATAAAAACTTTATCCCATTTAACCCAATGAATTTTCCTCGCCTCCTCATAACCTTTTTATAAAAAAGTATATAAATATATCTAATAGTGGAAATGGTACATGTTGGAGCCTTGAAGAAAGAAAATATATCAATAGCACGAAAAGACAGAATTAGGGAGAACAAGGCGACTCCATAGAAATGTTATAGTTTATCCATGAAGGCAAACAAGCACGAATACAGTCAATCATAAGCATTTAAAATGCCAAACTCCTCAAATTATACCCAAAAAATAAAATAGTGTGTGACCCACTTTACAGTGAAGTAAATCCACCGCATCTAGTAACCACAATTTAAGAGCATTAACTCCCATGAGGAGACTCTTGTGGAAGTTAACCTTCAAACTCGACATTAACTCGAAAAGCAAAAGGGTGGATTTGATAGCACACATATTTCCCTAACTCTTGGACCCCATAATCAAATTATCACCAACAAATTGTAAATGGGAAACATGATAGTCATCATTAGAACCCACTCCATAACAACAAAACAACTAACTCTGGATTTAAGCACTCATCAAAGAGTTGAGGCTTGAACAACTAACAGAAACCAAAATGGAGACACCATATCACCTTGGTGATGCCCTCAAAATAAAGTAAATTCATTTGTAGGTGATCGATTAACTAACAGGGAAGCATTTGCTGAACTAACGCATTCCATCACCCTCTTCCTTCGCATGGCTGGAAAATTCATCTTTAAAATAACTTCATCCAAATAATCCCATTCCACCAAATTGTAGGCCGCCTTCTCAAAATATACCTTGAATAAAATCAATTTTTGGTTGTTCTTGTTTGCATCACCTACAATCTCATTAGCAATCAGGATGCCATCTAGGATTTAAAGACCATGAACAAATGCTAATTGGGCGTTCGAGATAACAACACCAATCACACATTTTAAATAATTAACAAACACCTTAGCGACCACTTTATACATACATCCCACCAACGAAATAGGCCAAAAATCATTTAAACATGGGCGATTATATTTGTTCGAGATGAGCATTATAAATGTTCTATTATCCCCTTCTACCAACTAGTCATTCAGATCAAACTCCCACATAAAACGCACAAAGTCAGCTTTGATGTCCACCCAAACTTCTTTCAAAAATCCAAAATTTACCTTATCCAGATCAGGGCTCTTAAAACTAGCACATTCTCATCTTGCTGGTTTAATTTCCTCTTTGAGAAAATGACTCACCAACCCTCTCGATGCGGCCTTGTCAAAGGAGGAGAACTAAAGACTATCAACATCCACATTAACAGACCTTAGAGATTTAAAGTAATCCGCAAAATGATTGTAAACATCCTCGTGAGTGCTATAAACTTCTTCCACCAAAATACCGTTCACGTCCAATCTCCTAATCATGTTGTGGCGCCGCTTACTTCTGATCAATCCATGAACTGATATTTAATATTTGACATAAGTTTCTTAATTTGTAACTTTTTGAAAATTAAAATACAGTTTTTTAAAAGAAAATCAAACATGCCTTGAACTTGTGTTGTTTCAATATATATTTTATCAATTTGAGTGAATAAATAATATTTTAGTTAAAATATATATTTTATAAATATTAAATATATCATATAGTTTATAGATATAAAATATTAAAACATTAAATATATCATATGGTAGACCGTATGTAAGACTTCAACAACTTCAATTTTAAAAAATTTATTTCGACAAAAGCAACTATCACGGAAATAGTCAACAAAATTCTATATGCAATAATTGTATTAGGAAAATAATCTAAGTCATCCTACATAAGATTCTTCAATAGTAATAGAGTTTAAAGAAACATCAACATATTTTATCATCAAATTCATTTGCTCTTAGTGACTTACATCACGAGTACAATCAAGTATGACTGAAAAATACTTTGTCTGTTTGATTTTTCTAATGATTTCATTTTTAATTGCAAAATATATAAAAAATTATCTCATCTTGTATGTTATGAGCAAGATGATGAAAGTGAACTTTATCATATGTAATACGTGTAGCATGATCTTGGACAACTGGATCAAATTCAGCTAACATTTTAATTAAACAAAAAAAGTTTCCATTGCTATTTTGTACAATCTCTCATTAGAAACACAAAGTTAAACTATGTTTAGCAAGGAATTTCACTATTGAAATAATTCTTCTTAAAACATTTTTTCAATGTTCCTTTTCTTTTACAATTAGTTTTTGAGTCGTTTTATCAATAGTTTGACCACTTTTCAGCCTTTGACACAACTCATAGCAAGTGATCAAATTTTTAACATGAACCATGCTTATCTCATGATCTCTAAGTCTTTCACCAATATCTGACCAATCACCATAACCCTCATTTCTTAATTGACATTTACCAATTCCATTTTTAAAAACTTTACAAAATACTCTATGAAGCTCTTTCAAATAAACAAGCTGGTGTCTATCGCACTTCTCTTTATTTGATAAAACTTTGTTATACTAATTAACCGTAAAACATCTCTTCAAATTAATCTTAGAAACCTTTATAATGGAAAAATCTCTTTTAAGACCTTGCATCCCAATTTCTTGGATCAAATAGTACCATCGTTAATCATAAAAATAGTAATTAGTACCTAAAATCTAAAACACTAACATCAAATTAAATCCTAATAGATAATGAGTTCTTAAAATTAGTAAATCAACCATTTCAAACAAATTGAGTTCCTAAATCAGTAAATCATAAAACATGAACATCAAGAAGACCCTATAACATCAAGATTCAAAATTCAAACCTTTGGGCTTTGGTGGTGGTGCCCGATAACTACATCAGTTGTCACATACTCACAGTGGTGTATGGAGAGGAGATGATAGTTGAGAAAAATTGCGTTTAGTTTCAGAAAAGATATTCTCGATTTATAAAATGAAACAAAATTAAAAGTATAAATATAATTTTCAAAATTCAAATATATAATAAAACAAATTGGGGTCTTCTCAAATTGAGGGCCCTGAGTGAATGTTCTGGTCGCACAAGGTTATGGCTGACCTTGATTTTTTCATATCATACAACTAATTTTAAATAGCTGCAAAAAAGAAGTGTTGTTTAACAATAATAAATTTGTATTCGTTAAAGTGTGAATCTAGTTACTCCAATGACTTGGCCCAGTTGTAAAAAGACATAATCTGGATCTATAGGTTGTGAGATCGAACTCTGCTAATTTCATTGGTGGAAAACAAATACAAGTTACACATTTAAGTCTCGTTATTGTCGTTGGAGAAGACACATATAAATTCATTTTACTTACATTTAAACTATTTTATTCAGAATTTACCATTCTTTATTTAACTAAATAATTGATTTATTATTGTACCCAAAAAATAATTGATTTGTTAAACATATTTATTTATACATATATAAAGAGATATGTCAAGTTTTTGTGTAATTTTTTTCTTTCAATTATATAATTTTTTTTTTAATTTGTTTTTTACAATTTGATAATCTTTTATCAAATTAAATATTTTCAATTATATAATTTGTTTTTGAAAATAATCTTTTACCATATTGTGTAACCTTTATTATTTTTATAAAAAAATTCATCTACATACTAATATAAAAAGCACAAAAATAAGTTCAAAAGAAAATTAATTGATAAAATTATTTTACTTATAGTAAAATATGTTAAAAAAATGTCTTTAAGTTAAAAAAAATATCCCTAAATCTTAAATCAAATATCAAAATGCTGATGTTGTTAAGTTAAACATTATAATTCGGTTTCAAACTCAAAATCATACAGTTGCCTGTGAGTTTTTCGTAATAATTATATCATCTCATTTATAAAAGAAAAAGAACAAGTGCTTGAAAGTTTCAAATAAAAATATAAATTTATGTTAAAGAAGTTGTCATAATTATGGACTAGATTTACTATGAGATTAGAGACCAAGATACTCAAATGACTTTATGGACAAGATGATATGACAATTGATGTTGAAATAAAAGTTGGAGAAGAGGTATTGGAGTATATTTTAGAGTTACATAATGTATATCATAATGAAAAAATTTATGTTTTATAATAACTTCATTTTTTTTAAATAGAAATAATGTAAAAATTATATTTTACACATTCATGTTTTAATGTATCAATCTATTTTGTTACAATTAAATGCATATGCTTTTAATATTTTTCAGTAAAGTTAAAAAATTATTAAGAAAAAAGGAAAAAAAAAATTGGGACACATATGAAGGTGCAAATACAAGAATGGAGTTCCATTGTGTTTGACTAAGTTGATAACTATTTCATTATTTGATTAAACTAGTTTAAACTTCATGATTTACTTGGAACAGAAGCAATAAAAAAACTAAATAGTGCAATAAGAAAGTGACACAAACAGTTTATCCTGGGTCACCACTAACTTGGCTATATCCAGTCTCTTCACTTAGAATGAATTAATTCACTCATTCAACAACATGAATTACAAAGCACTTGACCCTCCAAGTCAATCCTCTCAAACTGTCTGACAACCACAGACTTTTGAGGAACACATACACTTTGGCTCAATCAGTCAAGTCTTCTCCACACAATCTGACAACCCTAGATTGTTGAAGGCACACTAACACCACTATCAAGTTTGAATACAAAGGTTTGAAACTTAAGTAGTTGTTTCTAACAAAATGATTATAACAATTACTATCACACTCTAAGAAAAGCACTTATAAAATACTTCTCGTTCGAACAAGTGTTTCTCCCTTTGAACTCTAAGATGAATTTAAAATTTAGTCCTTGTTTAATTCTGAATTGTATCTTCATTTCTAGCTTGGTCAACAATGATCTTATTAAAAAACTAATTCTAAACAAGATGTTTTTTTGATAATATGTTCTTAATTTAGTCAATTCTTAATTTTAAAATTCAATCACAACAGCTCTTCTAGATTGATAATTTCTGTATTTTGTTTACATTGAGTTTGTAAATTCGTGAGATTAATATTGTTCATATTTTGTTCAGATTGATATTGTTTGTTTTTTGTTAAGATTTAGTCTATAAATGCTTCAAGTTGATATGGTTCGTATTTTATTAAGATTGTTTTCGCAAAGTCTTTAGATAAAACTTCATTCCATTGGATTTTTTTAAGAGAATGAAAATAACATACACATCAAACATAAAATTTATCCTAAGTATGAAACTAAACTACTCTAAGGTAGACACATCATTAGTTAGGTAAAACAATATTATTTAGCTTTTTTTAGATGAAATCAAATCTATATTCAGCTGATGGTTTGGTGAATATGTTAACTCATTGATGTTCAATGTCTACAAACTAGATACTAAGCACACCTTTTTGAACAAAGTCTCTAATGAAATGGTGTTTGATTTATATGTTTCTAGCTCTAGAATGAAGTATAGGGTTTTTGGTTAGGCAAATGGCAGAAGTTTTGTCACAACAAATGGGAATGTTGGTTTCTAGGATTTTGTAGTCTTCTAGTTGATGTTTCATCCAAAGTAGTTGCGAGCTATAACCAGTTGTTGAAATGTATTGGATTTCTGCTATTGACTTGACAATTGTGTTTTGTCTCTTACTTGACCAAGAGATTAAGTTGTCACCAAGAAATGTTCAGTTTGCACTTGTGCTTTTCTCTGAAGTTTATCTCCAACATAATAAGAATCACCACACCCACTTAATTTGTACTCAAGAGATTTCTTGTAGCAGAAGTTAATGTTGGTAGTGATTTTTAGGTATCTAAGGATTCTCTTAACAATAGTTAAATGTGATTCCACTAGGTTCAGTATGAAATCTTGCACATACACATACATTAAACATGATGTTATTTCTGGAAGCAGTAAGGTAAAGTAGGGATCATATCATTGCACTATATGTTTTCGGGTCAAATTGTTTTTGAAGCAGTAAGGTAAAGTAGGGTGCATTGGGGTAGCCATAGGTTTGCAATCACTAGTCTTAAACTTCTTGAGAAACTCTTTTGTATATTTAGTTTGTTGAATGTAAGTACCTTTTTGACTTTGTTCGATTTGTATCCCTAAGAAGAACTTAGGTTCTCCCGTCATACTCACTCGAAATTCAATGAATCAATTTAGAAAATTCTTGGCACAGAGTGTCATTAGTAGATCCAAAACTATTGTCATCAACATAAGTTTGAATAATAAGAATGTCATCTCCTATTGATTTTCTTAAAAGTTTATTATCAACTTGTCCTCTTTCAAAGTTACTTTTAAGCAAGAAGTTACTAATTTTATCATATCATACCTTGGGTGCTTGTTTTAGACCATAGAGAGATTTCCTAAGTTCAAAAACATGATTCGAAAATTTAGAACTTTCAAACTCGGAGGTTGTTTAACATAGACTTCTTCACTTGTATAACCATTTAGAAAAAACCCTTTTAACATTCATTTGAAATAATGTAATGTTATTATTTGTAGCAAGATAAAGTAGGATACAAATAACTTCTAACCTGGCCATTGAAGCAGATATCTCAGTGTAATCAATGTCATATTATTGATTGTATAGTTGTGCCACAAGTCTGGCCTTATTTCTTACCACTTCATTTTTTTTTTTTTCATTCAACTTGTTTTTTAAAACCCATTTGATTCCAATAATGTTCCTATTTGGTCTAAGTACTAGATTCCAAGTATCATTCCTCTTAAGTTCATTTAACACTTCTTGCATTACAAGAATACATCCATCATTTGCCAATGCTTCATCAACAGAGGTAAGCTCAATTGATTAGAGTAAGCCAAACAAAGGGATATCTTCTAGTGATGATTTGGTCCTCAAAGAATC
This sequence comes from Cicer judaicum, assembly GCA_037974835.1. NCBI lineage: Eukaryota > Viridiplantae > Streptophyta > Magnoliopsida > Fabales > Fabaceae > Cicer > Cicer judaicum. Next base: position 460,181 of record JBBPBS010000115.1, on the reverse strand, counting down.
ACTTGCACTTCCAATTATTAGAGTTTCATGATGAGATGACTTGTACTTCCATCCAAATCTTCCTATTGACTTATCTTGAGTGTTTCTGACTTGATCAGATTCATCCTCTGAAGATTTTTCATATTCTTCTGATTTTCTTGTATCCTTTGACTTTTTAGGTTCTTCTGGTTTGTGTTAATCTATTTCCTCTAGTTCTGGTAAACCTACATTATTATATCTTGTTTTGACTTCTCAAGGTCAAGCTATTTTTTTATCAAATTTAACATGTATGAATTCTTCCACAATCTGAGTTTCCCTATTAAATATTCTACTTAGATCTTTTAGAGTATCCAATGAAAGTACACTTTTGAGATCTTGAATCAAACTTACCATGATTATCTTTAGTTTTCGACATATAAAAAGTACAATCAAATTGTTTAAAGTAAGGGATGTTTAGTTTTTCAACCTTTCCATAATTCATATGGTGTTTTGTTCAATATAAACCTAATTAAGACTCTATTTTGAATATAACACGCAATGCTAGTTGCTTTAGCCAAAAAGTATTTTGCAACATTCATCTCATTTAACATGGTTCTGACCATTTCTTGCAATGGTATATTTTATCTTTCTATAACTCCATTTTGTTAGGGTGTTATAGGAGAGGAGAATTTGTGACATATTTCATTCTAATTGTTATAAAATCTTAAGACACTTTTCATTCATTACTTGTTGGCAAAATGTGATAAACACTTTGTGGCATTCATCCTTACTTCTTAAGAGTTTTACCCATTTCCACCTAGTGTAATCATCTACTATAACAAATCCATATTTCTTTCCACTTATTGATGTTGTTTTCACTGGCCCAAAGAGATCTATATGTAAGAGTCTAATAGGCTTTGAGGTAGAGAGTAAGTTCTTAGGGGTAAAGGAGATCTTTGTTTGTTTTCCCTTTCGACAAACTTCACACATAATTTTAGTTTTGCAACTAGCTTAGGTAGACCTCTGACTAGTTGAAGTTTATTCAACTTCGAAATTAATCTAACGTTTGCATGACCTAATCTTTTGTGCCAAATTATTTTCTATTCATTTACTTACATAAGACACTTAACCTCTTATTTCTCTAGACTAAAAAAATTTATCTTATAAATGTTGTTTTGCATCTGACCTATAAAGACTACAAATTCATCCTTTTGACTAATTGACTTGCATTTTTTTCTTTTACATATATAATATGATAATTATTATCACTTAATTGACAAATACTTAAAAATTATGCTCAACACCTTTAATAAACATGTCATTTTTAATAGAAGGGGAACTACCATTACCCACTATACCTTGACCAATGATATGGCCTTTTTGCTTTCCTCCAAAAACCACCGTGCCTCTTTTGCTCAATGTTGGTTCTTGGAACATAGGCTTTTTGTAAGACCCATAATTTTAAATTATACTTTATGTATTTTTGTGTATTTTGGGTATTGAACTCGGAGGCTTTTTATCCAAGTTATTAATATTTCGTGAGCTTAATTGCCGAAAAATATATTTAATTACCCCGATTAAAATTATTATTCGTCGATAAATAAATTAAATTAATTGCGGTAGATCTTTTATGAAGAATTTAATTCTAGAGAGTTTCGTTAAAAATATCTTGGGCTGCTAAAAATTGCATCTGTCAATTGAGTTGCGACGAGAGTAGATATTTTTAACAAAAAGTGGTTTGGGAAGTGATGAGTGGAATGGTAATTTTAATAAATATCTAATTTTGAGATATTTGTTAATTATAATTAATATATATATATATATATATATGTTTGTTTGGAGGGAAAAAGAAAGGAGTTAGAAAAGAAAGAAAAAGAAATAGAAAGAAAGGAAAATTAAAAGGAAGGGAAAAGGAAAAGAAAAAAAGATTATGTCTTCTTCTTCCTCTGCCTCGCGACATTTCCTCTTCTCCCCCTTTTCTTCTTTCATTGGTTTTGCTTCCTTTTTCTTTCTTTGGCTTCAAGAATAGAAACCCAAGGATTAGTGGGTAAGAAAGCAAGAATTCTCAGCTTCATACTTCCTCTTTGGTGTGAAAACAAAGAAAAACGGTGTTAGGGATTTCAAAACCGTCAAACACAAACCTCCCCATTTCATCTAGATCTAAGCTTCGTTTCACGAAGAGATAGAAGGGAAAGTTGTTCACTACCATGCTACGGTGCTAGGGAACCAACTTTTGAAGCGACGTTGCGAGCGGAGATTTTACCGGATTTACTTGCGGTACCTTAATCGCATGTTAAAGCTAACGTGAAGGTAAGGGCTCCTTCCAAACTTTTAGCTTGCATTTAGGGACTTATTTGTGATTGGGTGGAAAAGAATTTTGTTAGGGTTAGAGTGTTGATTTGGGGGAAAATGAATCTAAGGCTTTATGGGTAAAATCTTAGAGTTAGGTTTTGGTGATATTGATGAATGTTTCGTGGAAAATGAATTTAACTCATTTGTGTATGATTTTGAGTAAATGAAATTGATGTGTTTGAGTGGTATGTTGTGATGATTTGTGTTCATCGTATTTGACGTGTTCATAATTGATGCTTATGAAATTCGAGACGTGAATTGGTGTGAATTGTGTATTGGATTTGATAATATGTTTGAGTTGTTTTGTGTGGAATTTGAAAACCATTAGAGTTAAACGAGTATTAAGAATGGGTAATCTCTTAATGTCTTGTTTACTTAATGTGTGTTTGTGAAAATCGTTTAAGTTAAACGAGTATTAAGAATGGGGAATCTCTTAATGTCTTGTTTACTTAATGTGTGTTTGTGAAAATCGTTTAAGTTAAACGAGTATTAAGAATGGGGAATCTCTTAATGTCTTGTTTACTTAATGTATGTTTGTGAAAATTGTTTAAGTTAAACGAGTATTAAGAATGGGGAATCTCTTAATGTCTTGTTTACTTAATGTGTATTTGTGAAAATCGTTTAAGTGAAACGAGTATTAAGAATGGGGAATCTCTTAATGTCTTGTTTACTTAATGTTTGTTGTGAAAATTGTTTAAGTTAAATGAGTATTAAGAATGGGGAATCTCTTAATGTCTTGTTTACTTAATGTTTGTTGTGAAAATCGTTTAAGTTAAATGAGTATTAAGAATGGGGAATCTCTTAATGACTTGTTTACTTAATGTTGTTGGAAAATCATTAGAGTTAAACGAGTATTAAAAATGGGGAATCTTTTGATAGCTCTGTTTACTTAATGTTTGTTGTGAAAATCGTTTAAGTTAAATGAGTATTAAAAATGGGGAATCTTTTAATTTCTGCATTTGCATAACGACTGTTGTGGATAGAGTCAGGGTATGCTCACGCATTTCATAGTGATAGTGGTAACTGAGATGATGCCATGTGATTTATTGGTTCATCTCATCCATGGGGAACAAGATGATTCCATGTGATTTGTTGGTTCATCTTGTCCATGGGCCACGAGATGATTCCATGTGATTTGTTGGTTAATCTTATCCTTGCGGGGATTGTTACGTCAAGGTGATTCCATGTGATTTTTTGGTTCATCTTGTCTGTGTGGCGATTGTCGCGTCAAGGTGATTCCATGTGATTTGTTGGTTCATCTTGTCTGTGTGGGGATTGTCGCGTCAAGGTGATTCCATGTGATTTGTTGGTTCATCTTATCGGTGTGGGGATTGTCGCGTCAAGTTGATTCCATGTGATTTGTTGGTTCACCTTGTCTGTGTGGGGACTGTCGCGTCAAGGTGATTCCATGTGATTTGTTAGTTCATCTTGTTCGTGTAGGGATTGTCGCGTCGAGATGATTCTATGTGATTTGTTGGTTCATCTTGTCCGTGTGGGTATTGCATTGTAACTGTTAAGTGTTATGTTTTGAAATTATGTGTAAGTGTGTTTGATTTCAAAACTATTTCGAAACTCAAGTTGGCATGGTGATTGTGTTTTAATTGTCAAGTATGGATTTTTTGGAATTGTGTGATAGTAGGTTTGATTGCAAAATTACTTCGAAGCTCATGATGTCATGGTGATTGTGTTGAAATTGTTATGTGTTATGTGTTGGAATTGTGTATGAATGTGATTGAGTTAGTTTATGTATTTTTGGAAGAATAAGCAGGGAAATCGATTTGATGGGTTACAGGGACTTCGCTGATTTGACCAAATCGATTTGCCAATCGATTTTGTAATATGTTTTTCAAAACCATTTAAGAAATCGATTGGTAGGTCTCCAAATCGATTTGGCCAATCGATTTGAAACAATCGATTTGGAAATCGATTTGGCCAATACAGGAACTCAACCAATTTGACAAAATCAATTTAGAAATCAATTGGCTTTAACACAGGGGCTCAGTTATTCATTCAATCGATTTCCCAATCGATTGAATTAAGCCCATAGTACAGATTTCACTGAAAACCTTCAGGAAATCGATTTTCCAATCGATTGGCTTAGTAGAAATTCTTATTTTGAATTAGAATATCGATTGCTCAATTGATTTATCAATGTTTTGGTCATTTATGTATTACTTGATGGATTAAGAACTCTATTTTGATTTCATTTTTATTTGGCAAGTATTATATGAACTTTTAGCATATGAAAAACCCTTTTTAAGGTGCTTGCTAAGTTGAAAGGGTATTTTGTGCATTTAAAAAACTTAAATGTTATGTGTTAATTGTTAATTTCGGTTGGTGACCTTTTACAACTATTGTGAAAATCTGGGCTTTGCCCTCAGATGAGAGCCAGGACAATCCTACCGGTTCGTACCCTACGGATGGGAATGTAGATGGGAACGCTTGACTAGAGCTATGTTAGGAGGATCTTACGGGGCGCGTGGAGATCACTCAGGGTGTATAGTTTTTTGGTAGAATGATCAGATTAGGTTGACATAGAGGGAACATATGTCTTTATTTTGGATTGCGTTTATTTTAAATTGGAAAATTGTATCTTCACTAATATTGTCAGCATGACATCTTATGTTAATGGATTCCATGTATCACTGGCTGTTGTGTAAATACTTTGGACTCATGTTTCATAAACTATTCCGCTGCGTATCAACTATATTGACTTATATAATTATCCAAAGGTATTTTACTTAATTATTCTTTGTTTCATGAATTTGTTTTGAAAAAAAAATACACCCTCGCTTTGAAAATCGGGGTGTTACACTTTTCTCCTGTCATATGTTGCAAGCGACCACTATCCAGGTACCATAATTGGTGTTTAACTTGATTGCCGATGACGCTACAACATAGACAATTTTGTTCTAAGGTGCCCAAATTTGGTTGGGTCCTAGTTTGATAGTAATGAAAGATTTCTTGTCTTTTCTTATATTAAACATGGGGCAAGATAATTTGTCGTGAACTTTCTTAGAGCTAACAGTACACAAGATATCAGAGAGAATAAGTTTAGGTTCAATTACTATTTCTTAATGTCCTATACCTCTTTTACCATTTCTACTAACTCCATAAATCATAGAAGCATACTTAATTCATTCCATACCATTAGCAAGAGAATCTAGAAATACTTTTTCTTGCTTATCAAAGTTACATATTGTATTTTCAGTTGATGTTGAACTATGATTAATTTTCAGAGTTAGATTTTCAGCCTTAAATTCAGCAATATCAGTTTTCAGAGTTGCATTTTCTATTTTAACCTCAACTCTTTTGATTCTTTAAAACATTAAAAAAAAAAAAAAAAAATCAGTTAGGTTTGCATTTTATTTCCTAAGTGTTTTCAATTTTGAAGACAATTTGTAATTCTTGTCCAAGAAGTCATTTAAATAGTAATTAAATCAGTTCAAGTAAAGTCAGAAAATATCTCAATTTCTTTATTTGTTTATTCACTTCCAAAGTAAGAATTTATGTTGGATCTAGAGGCAGAGTTGGTATGAGCCATCATAGTCAAATATGCTTGCTCTTCATCATAAGAGGATTCATCAGAATCATCCCATGTAGCCATCAGACTCTTCTTCTCAGGTCTGCATTATTTCCTCTAATGTTTCCCTTTCTCCAAATTTGGACATTTTTTCTTAATATGTCAAGGTTCATTGCATCCATAGCAACTGATACTTTTCTTGTCAGATTTATCCATATTTCCTCTATTGGACTGCTTGAAATATCCTTAGGGAAATTTCTTCTTACTATTGCACATCTTCTGAATTTTTCAGGATATGAAAGACAATTCTTGTTCTTTTGAGTGTTCATTATGATCCTCTTAATCATCATCTTCTAATTCTATAGTTGCCTTCAGAACTTTCTTCTGCTCGGATTTCAAAGCCAAGGTTGGTTGCTTCTTATTGGGCTCATCTTCCACAAGTTCAATTTCATGTGACTTGAGAGAGCTGATTAATTCTTCCAACTTAAGATTATTCATATTCTTTGCTTCCTGAATGGAAGTGATCTTAGGTCTTGACTTGCTTGGCAGACTTCTTAGTATCTTCTTCGCATGATCAGCAGTAGTATAAATCTTCTCAAGCATCTTTCATCTTGAGACCATAGTTTAGAATATCAAAAACATTATCTCAACGTCTTCATCTTCTTCCATCTTAAACATACTTTTTGACTAGGAGGTTGGCCTTTGCTTCTTGAATTTGCTTGATTCCTTCATAGGTCAGAATCAAACTATCATCAATACTCTTTGGTGTCTTCTTGTTGGTGCACATGTCAACTCCTTGAAAGTATTTGCATTTATCATGAATGTTCTCAACTTATGATGCATCTTGCACATCTTTTTTTGATAAATATCCATCTTTTTCCTTATAATCACAATACCATCAGTGTTCTTTGGAGCAGTATAGCCATCTTCCACTAAGTCCCAAAGTTTGGGATCTTGTGAAAAACTAAACTTCTCAACCTGTCCTTCTAGTATTCAAAATGTTCTCCATCAAACAAAGGTGGTCAGTTGATGTTTCCTCCAACAACTTCTTCATTGAATCTAAACATGTTGAACCCTAGGATCTTTCCTCAAACTATAAAGGGTTGAGCCTTGAGACCTAGCTCTAATGCCAATTGAAGGTGAAAACATGAGAATGGGGGGTTGAAATATGTTTGATTAAGTTGTTAACTTTTTCATCATTTGATTAAACTTATTCAAACTTGATTATTTACTTGAAGTAGAAGTAATAACAAAACTAAGGAGTACAAGAATAAAGTGACACAAGTAATTTATTATGGTTCACCACTAAATTAGCTACATCTAGTCCCTTTACTTAGAAGGATTTAATCTACTAATTCAACAACTTGAATTACAAAGCCCCTGATCTTCCAAGTCAGTCCTTCTCAAACAGTCTGACAACCCTAGACTTTTGAGAAACACACACACATTGACTCTACTAGCCAAATCTTTTCTACACAATCTAACAACCCTATATTGTTGAAGACACACTAACACCGCTATCGAGTTTAAATACAAAGGTTTGGAACTTGAGTAGTTGCTTCTAACAAGATTATTATAACAATGACTATCACACTCTAAGAAAAACACTTAGAAAATATTTATCATTCGAACAAGTGTATCTCTCTTTGAACTCTAAGATGATTTTGGAATTTTGAGCTTGAGTTCTTCTACTCTTTTATGATTTTCTTCTTCAACCTTGAGTATCTATTTATAGATCAAATTAGGGCTTCAATTTAGTCATTGTTTCATTATGAATTGAATCTTCATTCCTAGCTTGATCAATAATGATCTTATTCAAAAATAATCAAGAACAAGATACTTTTTGATAATATATTCTTTAGCCAATTCTTTATTTCTGAATCCAATCTGAGGAGTTCTTCTAGATTGATTATCTTTATATTTTGTTCATATTGAGTTTGTATATTCTTCAGATTGAGTTTGTATATTCTTCATATTGATACTGCTCGTGTTTTATTATGATTGTTTTCGCAAATTGTTCAGATGAAACTTTGCTTGCTTTGATCTTGGCGGGAACATAGTGTTGGGTCGATTCTTCAAATTTCATAATTAGGAATATGATTAAGTTTAATTTAGTATCTTGTCCTTTATCAAAATATGAATCATATCTTTACAAATAATAAATGTATCTTTTTGTGAGTTTTTTTCATGTAAATAATTTTTAATCATATTTTTTAAATTACTCATATCTTCTTGTAAACGAATCATCCAAGCGGCTTTCAAAATCCAACTAACTTTAAATTATATATTTAAGAGGCAAATATGCCTTAAATAAAATAATCTTATCATGAAGATGGTTTTTACACTCTTCTAAACTTATTGTCCTCTAGAATGTTAATTAAGAGGAATATTATAAGTGTCAGCTAAGAGCTTGAGAAAGATAAAATTTATAACTTGATCATCTTTATCTAACACCTCCAAAACAATTGCACCTCTATGATGCAGTGAACAATTAGCATCATTCGAACCTTTTATTGCTTCATGATTACCTAATGTTTGCTTTCTTGCCTCTTTGTTTGACTCCACCAAAGCAATTTTACCCACCGAATCAATTTCACCATCATCACGAATAAACGACATGCCAATCGAATAAGACAATTTCATCCTGCAAAGAGAGAAATCCCTAGCTAGAAACCCTAGCAGAGCCTAGTCTTTTTTAATTTGTTTTCCATTCTTCTTTTAAAAATCAACACATGAAGATAAACTTTTAAGGTAGTTAATTTATTGCAAATCTTTGTTCCATATGTTATTCAATTATTGTTTCATTTAAGTAAATGATTATTTTAACAATGGTTTTAATAATATAGTAAAATTAAAATATGATCCTGTAATTTTGTACTACCTCTGTTTTTAAATGTTTTTAAATATAAGTCATCTTTCAGTAAATCTAACAACGTTTCTTATATTATTAAAGTTGTTAACAATTGTCAATTAATATGATTTTACAAGTTTATCTTTTAAAAGAAAGAATTGATTAATATTTTTAGGGTAAATATCATTTATCTTTAAAAGAAAGAATTGATTAATATTTTTAGGGTAAATATCACCTGTAGTCCCTCAATTTAATTTCAATTAATATTTTAGTCTTTTATCTTTTTATTTTTTTTAATTTGATCCTTTATTTTAATTTAAGTGATAATTTGATATTTTATGTTTTAAAATGTCAACAATATTATCCTTATTTTTTGCAAAATTTCAAAAAACTCATAAAAAATTTCAAACAAAACCTATAAAATTAATTATCATCCTCAATATATAATGCAGTTTCATCAAATTCATTACTCAAATCTTTAAATAAACTCATATTTTCATCTCTAACAACATCAAATAAAGAATGACAAATATGAGTTTATTTGAAGATTTGAGCTACAAATTTGATGAAGTTTATTTTATATTAAAGAATATAACTAAATTTATTGGTTTTATTTGAAAATTTTGATGAATTTTTAAAATTTTGTAAAAAAGAATAACATTGTTAACATTTTAAAACATAAAGGATCAAATTGACACTTAAAATTAAAATAAAGGACCAAATCGAGAAAACAAAAGATAAAAGACCAAAACGTTAACTAAAATTAAGTTAAGGGACTATAGGTGGTATTTAGTCATATTTTTATTATAGTATTTGTTATCAATTGTAGAAAAAGATATAACATAATTAGGGTTATTAGAATGTACATTTATAAAAATATTCAATTTATATAAAATATGCAAAGAAAATTAAAATTATTCAATTAAAATCATTCATTTTTTTTACTACGTATCATATTGGAAATTTGAAATTAAAAGACTTTCAGTAAATTGAAGCTATCGTGCTTAAAAGGTTGCGAAACTTAATTTAACATAAAGAGGTAATTGACATAAGTTTTTTATATTGGATAAAATTGATTACAAAAATTAATGTCACAATTCGAAATTTTTTTAAAATGAAAATCTAACCGTATAAAAATGATGTCATTAGCTAGTTCAAATTGATACATTTAAATAGGAGGTAATGTCAATAATAATTATATAGTTTTTTTTATTCTATGCAGAATATATAGTTTCTTAGTTATTTTAAAATTGAAATTATGATTTTATGCAATACAACCATTTAATTTATGAATGACTAAGGGAATGGAATGTGAAAGTAAGGATAATAATTTTTGTAAGGAATAAATATATTAAATGTTAAATCAATAAAAATCAAGAATGACTATGGAATCAAGGAGAAAAAATACACTTAATATCTTTTTAACTTTCATTAATTTTGTTAATGATTTGTATTAGAAATAATTGGGTTATATGTGAAATCAACAGAAAACATTCCTTAATGACTTTTTTAATTTTACTATTTTTCTACTACAAATTATTTAATTATTTTTATACTACAATTTTTTTAATTGCATTTCATGTCCAATGCATGAGTAAAAAATCTTTGTGGAATTGCCATGTTGACAAAATTAGGCTTGAAATCACTCTCAAATAATTTATAAATTAAATTAATTTAATTATAATTTTAGTTTCTCTATCATATTTTTAAAGTAAAAATTAGCGATATAATATATTTTAAATAACTTAACAATTAACATACAATTTTTTGAGGTATAATAATCTAAATGCATTAATTCATTATATATAATTAATTAAATTATAAAAATGAATAATTTTAATAATCGATATTTTTAAATTATTTTATAGTATTGTAATAAATATTAATTATTTCACATCATTGTATCATATATTATATCATTAAAAACACGTTGTATCATCATTTTCTTTAAAAATCTAAAAACAAGACAAAAATTATATATAAATTAAAAAAACTAATATCATAAATAAATAAAAATACAGAAACTAAAAATTGCAATTAAATCAATTAAATTTAATAAAACTACACATAGTATAAGTAGTTACATATATTCATATGAGCAGTCTCACACTAATGCCTCATAAACAAACATTAATTAAAGCCACAAAATCTGATGTAACCAACATCATATATTTATTTTATGTGAACCAGATATTAATTGAATGTTAATTCACAAGCATAATAATTACAGTATAAAGCTAAAATTGACTAAAAATATCCAGCATGACTGACTTACTAGTAGTCGGATCTCCAAATCATCAATCCAGACCCGACTGACTTTTCGCCTGCAGATAGTTCAAATCTCTCTTTCTTTCTCTTTTTCGTGTTTTCTAAGTTTGATTTTTCCATCATCAAAAACCCCTTTTTTTACTCTTCAATTTTTTACTTTATTATCGATGTTCTGACCCTTTTCTTCCAAATTCCATTTCTGATAAGAAAACCCAATTGGGTATCAACTTTTACATCTGATTTTTCTTCCATTTACAAGGGGAAGTGTAAAGTTTTGATCTTTATCTTCATCTAGAAGTGGGTTTTTCGTTTTCTGCTTCAACCCAACAATCTCACCATCATAGGTTTTTCATCCTAAAACTTTTTTTTTTTTTAATCAATTTGATGTATAAAAGCTATGTTTGATGTAATTTTATGAATTTAGAGTATTTTTTTATGATTTGTGTATAACTGTTTGGTTAATTATTATATTATGGCTTCTTCTAAGAAACCACGCCTTAGAGATTTGGCTTTGCGCCGTTTGTTATCTGTGGTGTTTGTTACTTTATGTGGTGTTTTGATTTTGATTTTTTTACTTGGATCAAATGCAACACCAAACATTAGGAGTCATGATTTAGATAGTGTTGTTGATGATAGTTCTTCTGGGTATCATAGTGATTTGATGTTTACAAAGTTGCAAAGTCTTCCTCAACAGAGTGATTTGTCACTGAAATTGGAGAAACTAAATGGTTTGCCTCCAAGAAACTTGGATTTGTATCCAACTCTTGCTAAGGATGCTATCATTGTTGTTTTGTATGTTCATAACCGACCGCAGTATCTTAAAGTTGTTGTTGAGAGTCTTTCTAAGGTTGTAGGGATTAATGAGACTTTACTAATTGTTAGTCATGATGGTTACTTTGAGGAAATGAATAAGATCGTCGGTGGTATTAGGTTTTGCCAAGTTAAACAGATTTATGCTCCGTATTCGCCTCATTTGTTTCAGAATAGTTTTCCTGGTGTTTCGGTTGGTGATTGCAAGGACAAAGAGGATGCGAAAGGAAAACGTTGTGAGGGGAATCCTGATCAGTATGGAAACCACCGATCGCCGAAGATTGTATCGTTGAAACATCATTGGTGGTGGATGATGAACATGATATGGGATGGATTGAGAGAGACTAGAGTGCATTTGGGTCATATTCTTTTTATCGAAGAAGACCACTTCATATTTCCAAACGCATATAGAAATCTACAGATTCTAACTTCGTTGAAGCCTAAGAAGTGCCGTGATTGTTATGCAGCAAACTTAGCACCTTCTGATGTGAACTCAAGAGGTGAAGAATGGGATAGTTTAATTGCAGAGAGAATGGGAAACATAGGTTACTCTTTCAATCGAACTGTTTGGAGGAAAATACACAATAAGGCTAGAGAGTTTTGTTACTTTGATGACTATAATTGGGATATCACTATGTGGGCAACAGTTTATCCCTCGTTCGGTAGTCCTGTCTATACCTTACGAGGCTCTAGGACTAGTGCCGTTCACTTTGGGAAATGCGGTTTGCATCAGGGTCAAGGGGAGAATAAGGCTTGCATCGATAATGGCATGGCGAACATTCGTGTAGAAGAGCCTGACAAGGTTGCTAACATTGATTCAGATTGGGATGTTCATGTCTATAAGAATCAGCCTGGTTATAAAGCCGGGTTTAAAGGTTGGGGAGGATGGGGAGACGACAGAGATCGTCATTTATGTTTGAGTTTCGCCAACATGTATCTCTCCAAAGGCACTGCATCTCCCTTGTAAGATTTCAGTTTTTGCTTGCTTCTTTCTTTCTCTTATCTATACTAGCTTTTTTATTTTTAATTTGGTTAATGTGATAAAATCTGGTTCTGCAATACAGGAATTCATATTAGAGCTTGACAAATAGTTTTAGGATCCATAATTATACTACCACTAAATCTTATGTACTAGTTGTAACACTGAATGAATATTTACTTATATTGTTTCTTCCTCAGATAAAGGAAGCTTTTTGTATTATGTGAACTGATCTGTCTGTGTGTTTTAGGGGCCTTTGAGGCCTTAATTTTATATATTCATGTTTTACCATATATCAGTCACTGAATCTGAAGGTATTCATTGGTTATCCACTAATGTGTTATTGGAGAGTAACTTTCTGGTTTCATCTTTAAATCTTATCTGTGTGAGTGTTGTCAAATAGTGGCTATAACACTAGTGTAGCGAAATTTTAACAAACCGCTATTGTTTTGCAATGTGCAATTTAGTACAAAGCAATGTTGTTAAATGCCGGCCATGGTGGATTGTGGTGGTGGACTTTTTAACAACCGCCACGGCCAATTTGTGAAAGAGTTTAACATTATAATTTGGGGCTTACTTCAATACCTTGTTCTCGGTCCCCTGCTTTTGTTGGTAGCATTTGATAATTTTTTGTCTTAACCCACCGGTTCCTAAGGAAAAGAGCCCTTGGTAATCTAAAGAAAGATTCTTCTAGTTAGAATTTGAACTTGAGTTCTTATGAACAATTTGTCCTTAATTAAAGCTCGTTAACTACTTGACCTCAACTAGTTGGTTTAAACATTAACATTTGATTTGCAACAACTACTATTTAAGAAGGTTTTAAATGTTTGTTATAAAATCATTACGCAATAAATGCTTAATAGCTTGTCTTGGACATACCTATAAGGAAACCATAGCAATCCCCTATCATTCCATATGTATGTCTTGTTGACGGGTCATATATTTTTCCTCTCAGCAGCTTCCTCCAAACAGTAAAGCAAGACTCAATTTTTTGATGAACAAGAAAGCTAAAGTTTACTGCATTTTGGAAACTACTAATTGAACTTATAGTACTATTGTGTTTTTGTTGAAGCTTTAAAGTATAGTTTTTGTGAAAATCACGCCGGCATACAGTGATTCTGCTAAACTCAGTGGTAATCAATTCATGCACGAAGTAGCATTACTAGCTTTCAAGGAGGTGAGTCTCTTTAAGCAAGCAAAAGAAACTTGAAATATTTATTTGCAATAAAACTTGACAAAACAAGAGGCATAAAGCTTGTAAGTTGTAACTCGTCAAAAGGGTTTCCCTCTGATATTTTCTCTAACCTTCCTAATTTATTTTGCAATGTTATCTAGAATTGTTCCTTGAAGTTGGTCATGAGATATGTCAAAAGCTTAGTGACTTCATGCCTCCTATCTTTTTAGACTATGTTTGGGAATAAGGAAGAAATGAGAGGATAATCCATCACTTTGTTTGAGAGGGAGGATAATCCCTCTCGGATCCGTCACACCTTGAATCATGGTACTTAACTCTTAAGTATCTGGTACAATTTTCGTGGAAGGTAAAAATTTGCTAATTTGCATTGGAGCGCGCACAAAGGAAACGAGAAGATTATGATTACTGAAAAATAGTGTCGATCATTATAATTTATTTTACAATTTCATTCTAATGTTCAATTTTCCCCATGAACAAATTCTCCATGAACTTAAGATAACTACCTAAATCTATATTCCCAATTTTCCCCCTCACTCACTCACTTGCTTGGGACAATCTTGTTGGTTTTGTGCAAATTGGAGGATCTCTAATTTCTCTCACCCTTTCTGGCTGCAAAAGTATCAATGCGTCGGATCAAGTACTTAGAAGCACTTCTTGACAGCATTGATTTATTATCATAATTGCAATGCTTAAAACTAAGTGGAAGTAATTTTGAGAGGTTGTCACAAAGCATGAAGAACCTTAACAACCTTAAAGAGCTAAGGTTAGACAACTGTAGGAAACTCGTGTCTTTGGCTCAGCTGCCAACCTCACTGCGAATGTTTAGTGCCATTAACTGCATTTCTTTATTGACAGAACTTACTACTTTACACATACCCTTCAAACATAGGTCGGTACCTCAACCCTTTCCCCAATCTTTGCTCTTCCCTGGAGCTCAAGTTCCTTAGAAATTATTCACCTTTCATTCTTCTCATTCTCATGATCAGGCTTCAGCTTCAGTCGTAATTGTTAGGCTTATGACTCCACCTCATCATATTTTGCCATCTCATTATATTTCATCAGATAAAAAGTTGATGTGTACCAACATAAATAAGCCCTCCTCCTTCAACAACTTCTTTAATCTCTTTAATCCTTATTTCTCCAATTCCTTCCACAATTTCTTTATTAGTTCCAAAACTTATTTGATAATATTATTCTATAATAAATTTATAGATTATAAAATTATTTTACAATTATTTATAATAATCTTATAATTTATAAATTATTTTACAATTTGATAATAATTTATAATTTATATTATTATCAAATTATTTTATAAATTATTTTATAATAAATTTATAACTTATTTTATAATATTATAAGTCATTTAATAACTTATATTATTAGTCATTAAATTTAATAAAAAAAAATCGACTAATCACTCTTAAATATCGACATAAATGCTCTTTGAACAATTATATTATTTCACTTATGGTGAGTACTGATTTTATACGTTAAAAATTTAATTACCTCTTAATGTTAATTCATTTATAATTTCTTTCAATTTATGCCAATCAATTTTTTTAGTAACATTTTATAAAATAAAAATACATATTCTATTTGACATAAAATACACAAATTTATTAAAAATAATCATAAAATACGAATATATAAAAAATTATTAAAAAAGTTACTTCCAATTATTAAAATACACAAATTTATTTAAAATTATAATATATATATATATATATATATATATATATAAATCTATTAAAAAATATAATGAACAAAAGTTTACTATATATTTGTTCGGAAAAAAATATGTTAACACTAAATTTTCATCAATATAATTTAATTGAATGATATTTTTTTTCTTCTTATTATAATGTTGATTTGAATGTTAAAAAATAAATAAAAAATTAAGTATTGCATAAAATCTACTATCTATTATATATATTTAAAACAAACTCCCCAGATGCCACCTTATCATATTTTGCCACTTTATTATATTTCATCCACATCAGATAAAAAGCTAATGTGTACCAACAGAAGTAAGTCATCCTCCTTCAACAACTTCTTTAATCTCTTTAATCATTATTTCTCCTCTTCTTTCCACAATTTCTTTATTACTTCCAAATTCTATTTCATAATATTATTTTATAATAAATTTATAAATTATAAAATTATTTTACAATTATTTATAATAAATTTATAATTTATAAATTATTTTACAATTTGATAATAATTTATAATTTATATTATTATCAAATTATTTTATAATAAATTTATAAATTATTTTATAATATTATTAATTATTTAATAACTTATATTATTAGTCATTAAATTCAATAAAAAAAAACCGACTAATCACTCCTAAATATCGACATAAATGTTCTTTATATAATGAGCTGGACAATTATATTATTCCACTTATGGTGAATAATGATTTTATACGTTAAAAATTCAATTACTTATTAATGTCAGAATATTATTAGTTATTTAATAACTTATATTTATGGTCATTAAATTCAATAAAAAAACCGACTAATCACTCATAAATATCGAATAAATGCTCTTTATATAATGAGCTGCACAATTATATTATTCC